>JAVXUL010031240.1:0-26504 GCA_035590515.1 Trichilia minutiflora
TAAAGATTAAGGATATAATAATTATTATATTATAGAAAAAAGATAAAATATTAAGAAAATTACTTGAACAAAAGATATTTATTATAATATTTAAACATCAAAAAAAAAATTATTATAAAACATAAAGGAGAGATATTGTTATTTAACAAAACTATCATTCCCCCTTATGGCATATGAATGGCAAAATTAAACAAATATTATTCAGATAGAAAACATTTATTATGTCAAACGTACGGTCTTTCAGCATTTAAAAATATTGGAGGGGTAGTTGTTCTCTCTCTCCGTCCATCGCTACTTACTATTTCCTCATCTGTTGTTAGTTAGCCTTTTCAATTGCTATTACTATTTCTTCTTCATTTTCCATGCCACACCCACTACAACAACTACATTTAAAAGTTTTACTTACCCTAACTTTTGTTTGTGCGGTTAATTAGCCTTTAGGGTTTCGTTTAAAGCACTGTCAAAAGTTAGATTACGATTTTAGTTTAACTTCCAAACTTTGTGCTATATATATGCATATACAACTAAAGCTTGGTAAGTTTCCAAGTTGTTATCGGTTTGTTTTTGTGGTACTCTTAATCTTTTGATGGCCAGCGAGAAGGAACAAAGCTTACAAAATGCACCAACTTTGGTTCATGTTCTACCGGAACAAAGGAAGAGCAATCTTCCAAACTTCTTCCTATCCGTCAGACTCAAATATGTTAAGCTTGGCTACCACTATTTGATCTCTAATGCTTTATATCTGGTGCTTATAATTGTCCTTTTCGTTCTTTTAACCCATCTTTCGACATTAACCGTTGTTGATGTCTTTCAGCTATGGAACGGCCTTAGGTTTAATTTCGTTACAATGTTTTTATGCTTGATTTCCCTTGTTTTTACATCTACCATTTACTTAATGAGTCGGCCGAGAAAAGTTTACTTAGTGAACTTTGCATGTTACAAACCTGACGAGTCTCATATGTGTAGTGGAGAACGTTTCATGAAAATAGCTCGTGAAACTGGAAAATTTACAGAAGAAACTTTATTATTTCAGAAGAAAATCCTTGAGAGATCAGGGATTGGACCAAAGGGATATGGGCCAAAAGCCTTGATGGACAACCCGAATGGAAACCAGAATATGGCGGAGGCAAGGAAGGAAACAGAAAGGGTGATAATTGGAGCAATCGACAAGCTGTTGGAGAAAACTGGTGTGAAGCCACGAGATATAGGGATCTTGGTGGTGAACAGCAGCTTGTTCAATCCAACACCATCTTTGTCCGCCATGGTCGTGAATCGCTACAAGCTTAGAAGTAACATTTTGAGCTATAATCTTGGTGGTATGGGGTGCAGTGCCGGACTCATTTCTATAGATCTCGCCAAACAGCTTTTGCAGGTTTAGTATTACTTCTATTATTTTCTTTCTCAGTGACATGTAGTTAAATTTTCTTTATACTCACTTGTTCGAATGTTTGTGACTATGTGCTTTTATTTAATTTTAAAAGGATAACAGCCCCTGAAGTATCTGATAAACACACACACACAATATATATATTTTTTTGGATTTTCTCTTTTCTTTTAAACGTTAATGAGCGTATGGTAAATTATCTCAAAATTCGGGGAAATTTTCTGATTCACTTCAAAATCACTTACTCACAGGTGCAACCCAACTCGTATGCTCTAGTGGTGAGCACAGAGAACGTCACTATGAACTGGTATACGGGCAATGACCGAACGATGCTTCTCACAAACTGCTTATTTCGAATGGCTGGCGCTGCAATTCTCCTCTCCAACCGATCATCTGATCGACGCCGATCCAAGTACGAATTACTTTACTCTCTTCGCACACACAAAGGTGCCGACGACAAAAGTTATAACTGTGTTTCTCAACAAGAAGATGATTCCAAAAGAATTGGTGTCAAAATCTCAAAAGAACTCATGGCTGTTGCTGGAGAAGCTCTTAAAACAAATATCACCACACTTGGACCGTTAGTTCTTCCAATGTCCGAGCAACTCTTGTTTTCAGCAACTTTACTTGCTAAAAAAATCTTTAAAATGAAGATCAAGCCTTATATTCCAGATTTCAAGTTGGCTTTCGATCATTTTTGCATCCATGCAGGAGGTAGAGCAGTGCTGGATGAAATCGAGAAGAATTTGAAACTCACTGACTGGCTTATGGAACCTTCAAGAATGACTCTGTACAGGTTTGGGAATACTTCGAGCAGTTGTTTATGGTATGAATTGGCTTACTTTGAGGCCAAAGGAAGAATTCGTGAGGGTGATCGAACATGGCAGATTGCTTTTGGATCTGGATTCAAGTGCAACAGTGTTGTATGGCGTGCATTGAAGACTATTAATCCTGACAAAGAGAAGAATCCTTGGATGGATGAAATTCATGATTTTCCGGTTCAAGTACCAAAAATTTGTCCAATTGATTTCTAATCTTTCTCTTTCAAAAGAGGAAGGTAATAGTATGTGGGTTTTATTTTCCTTTTCCATGATAATAAGTCTAGAGCCGTAGGCAAATGGTATTTCTGTTTCTAAACAAAAGAAAATACCGCGCGTAGTAATATATATTAAGATAGATTAAGCTTCCAAATTGTCTTATATTTTATTTTTAAGGAATTGCATATCTCCTCTTAAATTTTGATGAATGTGGGATTTTTCCACCCATAACTAATTTGTATATGGTTGGGGTATATAAACTATAATAAATTAGGATTCCTAACTTAAATTTTGAGTGAAAATAAATTAGATTTGAGTAATTTAAGAATGAATAAATTTATTAAATTAAGAGTATCAGATGAATGCTACTTTTTAACTTTAAATTTTAATTATTATAGTGCATAAATTAAATTGATAATAATTTTTGTTTATAATTAAAAAAAATTTTAAGTCAAAGATTTTTCACTTAATTACAATAATATGAACAATTTTTAGGAATAAAACTTTTCCATTTTGTAGAAAATGCATAAATCTATCAATTAGAAGAATCAATTTCAATGACATAGGCGATTTGTAAGAGGTGATGGAATATTCTTAATGGAGTCGGATGTCGGTATCTTCTGATTGTCAGTGTTACTATAAATCCTATGTAAGGGTATTTTTATTATTTCTCAAAATATACATTTGAAAGTTAATATTAGTTGAATAAATTCGTATTAATGTTTAATAAGTATTTTAAAGAGTTTTGGATGAGTTTATGTAATACTCCGCATTTTTATTCAAGGGTATTCTGATCAATTTATCCAAAAAAAGATACCTTATCATTTTGAAAAACTTTGTATTCGAGTGTATTATTAGTTAGTAAGCGCATAGTGATGATTTCTAAGTGATTTGATAAGTTTTGAATAAAATTTGTTAAGTTTTGAAAACTGTTTATAAGGTTCTCACTGCACACCTAGGCTTCCGACTTGAATATCTATTGATTGAAAAATCCAAATGATGAGCCATTTATTCCTAATTAAAGAGGACTCAAATACGAATGAAATAAATCAAATTTGAGGTTAGATGAGAGAGAATTGAAGTCAACAATGAACCAAATAGTTTTCAGATTTTTATAAGAAATTTTGGGAGGACACTAATATTTCTGACCTAATTTTACATTTATAGAGATGGAGTTTTGATATAATATTTGTTTCTAATAAAGAAGACAGAAAGATGATTCTATAGAAAGAAACAAAAGTGAAATTTGACTTTAGATGAAAGAGAAAATGGCACCAAAACTATTGGGATCTGAGTAATATTTGTCAAACAGAGTGATCTTTCTCAGGGATCTGAATGATAATTATCAAGTATCGATGCAGACTTTTTCACGTTTTAACCATTTCTGGAGGTTAGTATCGATACATAAGCCAAAATATAGATACCTTACATAAAAGTATCGATACTTGGCTTGAAAGTATCGATACTCTAACATGAAAATCACATTTTCGTAACATGTATCGATACTTTTCAAGGGAGAATAGTAAATATGATGATACTTAGCTTCAAAACTTTACTATTTCTCTAGTTCGAAGGAAAGTATCGATACTTGTGAGTCAGGATTGAATATATCGATATTTTGAGAGAAAATATCGATACTTTTCATGTTAGTGTAGAGGTATCAATACTTTGAAGGAAAGTATAGATACTTTCTCTAGATCCGCACATATTGATAGTATTCTAACAGAGAGAAAAGATTATTTTGCCATATCTAGAATATTCTCTCTTCTAGATTTTTAGGGATAATTTGGTAAATACGTAAGCATTATAAATAGAAGCCAAAGGTAAGAGAGGGATCATTTTTCCTCCATTGTCGCCTCTCCCATTTTTGAGAAAGAAAATACAATAAAGAGTGAGAGTACAGAGAGAGAAAGATTATTTGATCGTAACTTCGCAAACACTTGTCTATTTGGCATGTTGTTTATACCGTTGAACTCGTGTCGACAAGGAGAACCCAATTTCGATCATGCTTTGTCAAAAAGTCATCAGAATAGTAGCCAAAGCTTACGGAGATTTTGACAAAAACATGAGATTTTCTAGTAGAAATGAAGAGAGTGTTCTTCTAAGCTCACATTGAGGTATTTGGTAAGTTTTTAAGAATGATTTGAGTTTGATTCGTATTTGTGAATGATTTACGAAATTAGGGTTTTATGGGTTATTGAGAATATGGAGCACCAAGTATGATATTGATGCATTAAGTGAGAAATAAGTGAATTGTGAATGCATGTAAGATGATTTAGAGTTATTAATCTAAGTTTTAAACAAGAGATAAATTTTCTGAAAATGATAGTGTTTATAAGGCTGATTTCGAGATACATAACTTTTATCTCAAATATCCATTTCTATCATTCTTGGTATCAAATTGAAACCCTAGATGTGTAATTTAATATGGTTTAAATTTTACTTGATTTTATTGAGTATTAAAAAGTTATTGCAATTTTCTTAAAAGTGCGTAGATTGAGACGTAAATGCAAGACTCTCAACTTTAGTGAATTTTTATATTAATCTATTCTGAATTTAAAAAAGTGTTTTTCATCAAATTTATAGCCCTATGTTTTAGCTTTACAATGATATAAGAACGCTCAAAATTGATACCTGGTTATAAAGTTATCCTAGAATAAAAACATGCTGGTCATTAAATGTTGACTCAAGGAGCAGGGTTAATAAGAAATTTATGGTATATAGAAATGATTATAATTATTTGAGTTTAATTATTGATGTGAATATTGATATGCATTCATAGACATCGAGTACTAGAGGAAAGGCTTAAGAAGTGAAGTGAAAAAAGTTATAGAGAGTGTGTACCCTCCCTACATGTGAATGGATGCAAATCTCATTGTTTTCCTCCCTTATAATAATGTTTAAAAATGTGTATATATCTTTATATGTTTTGATATGATGAAATATATGTATATATTTTTATATGGTTGGTATTGAGGAGGCGTTGGATAATATTGTGTGGTGATCAGGATGGTTCCTTGTTTGTGGTAGAATTAAGAGATATTCTGATGTGTTTGTTATTATGGAATTGAGGCCGAAGGCCACTTACAAATATTACTTTTGGATGATGTTACATGACTTGTGACATATTTTGATTATATACGAGGGCTATAGTGCCATTGTTTTTAATTGGCCTTATATACCATTGATATATTATTTTTGACCTTATGAGTCATTAATATTAATTTTACCGTTATGGCCTTGTGTATCTTTGATAATGATTTTGACCATATATGTCATTAATAATGATTTTGACTTGTGTTCCTTTGAGATTAGTTTTTGACCTTGAGTGCTCTAAATGTTATTTTGGCGTTGAGAGCTACGATTATTGTTATTGGCCGATAGCATAGGTAGAATCTAATATTCCTAAGGATGAAGATCGACCATGCAGTCAGGGATAGGATTGGTGGGATCTAATATTTACATGTTATATAGTATATTATCTACATATGTACATATTTTTTCACTGGTTGTGGATCGTCTATGCAACTCGAATTAGAGTGGGTGGAATCCTAAAGATCAATAAAGGTTTACTATTAGAATTGGTTTTTGATGAAATGATTATGATATGGGTGAGGATTAACCATACAGTCTGAGATAGGATGAGTGGAATCCAATAGCCCAAGGGTGACGATTAGCTATGCAGTCTCAGATAAGATGGGTGAAATCGAATAATCCCAATAAAATAAATCTTTTAGATTAATTAAAAGGTGTAGGTGTGTGTGTGTGTATATATAGATAGATAGATATTGTGATAGATTTTGATGATAGGCCCTACGAGGCCAAGATTATAGAAATAAACATACGAGATTTGATATATGTTATCTTGAGTTAGCTTGAAACAATTATTATAATTGTGTGATTATCATGCCCCAACCCGTAGGTCCTACACGTGACAACCGTCACAGACTCCTAAGATGTATTCAATCACTAGAATACACCCTGTGAGCCTGTAAAATCTTTACAAAATCTATTTCAAAATCATTTCATACAACACTCCCAATATAATTCCAACCAAGTACCCAAACTTCAAACATGTCTATAACAATCCACAAACACTTTAAAACATATTTATATACAAATCATTTCATAAAAGAATTTATCCAAATATAAATCCATGGGAGGTCAATCCACCCAAAATAGAATTTAAATATAAAGCTTACAAATCCTTTTTCAATCCTTAGAAAAATACATAAACATTAATACAAACTTGTTAACAAAAATCCAGTGAACTACTAACTTATCTAAATGAGTCAGATACAAAAGTATACCTGAAGTACCTTAGCGTTTAGAAGTACCACCACCACCCACTGGATATGCACGAAGCTCTTTAAACCTGAAACTGAAAAGGGAGAGAGGTGACTATACAGGAGTATACTCTATAAGTGAACTAAAAACGTATATATAATTACATGTTGTTTAACCTATAAGTAGGAAAACATATTTCGAATACAACATAAAATAATTTAATTCAAAGAAGTTCTTTTAGTTTGAAAACCTTAAATCATATATCAAAAGTCATTGGGCTGGCTGTATTTCTCGACGATCACCCTAACCCTAGGCATCCCAAGATCATCAGTGGATTTTATATGCAAATAAAATAATATTATTCTTAACTAAAAGGTTGTTTTAATGCATAAAGTAAAACATGCATCGTTTTTAAAAAATAAGCTCACTATTAACATTGCCTCGAGTAGTCATATGGTGACATCCGTGATTGTCCTCAACGAGACTCACAGGTAGTCAAAGTACTACTGATGATATCAATATACACCATACACCCCTAACAGTATCCCTACCTGTGAAATCTCCACTTACTTAGGTGATCACTATCCCAAGCCGTCTCTAGGCTATCATATACAGCACTCACCTAGGGGATCACCTCTAGGTGATCTCTCTCAGGCTATCACATACCCTGTAGCTACAATAAATAACCCGGCTCTCATGGTCGTCATCACCAATATGCAGGAGATATATATATATATAAAATCTGGCCCACTGGCCTATCCTCACACAGCAATCATAAAACATGACCCACTGACTGTATCATCATATAACAACATAAAACCTGGCATACTGGTCATATCTTTATATAAAAACACACATACCAAACCATATCAAATCCATAACAAAAATCATAGTAAGCGTACATATATACATTTCCACGTAGTTGGGAGTAATAAGCAAAATCACTAATAAAATACTTGTATATCATTATATTTATTAAAAACAAGATCTTAAATAAAATGACAAAACAAAATGAGTCCATTTATAGCTTAAAGAGGGTATACACTCCCTAATTCTCCTCGTTTCTTGGCACATCACGCGTGTTTCTTGCTCGTGCACTATCGCCTAATCACATATGCCAGAAACGTATCAATGTATATTCTAAACCTTAAATAAAACTCATATGCGGGCAATGTATGCTAACCCTAGGTTTCCTAAAATCAGATAATACACGAAAATTTCCTAAATCCTTATTATTCATCTATTTATCCATATAATACCACCACGAACCCACATTGTAGTTAGAATAATGTATATCAATTTGGTTTCGCGATATCAACAAGTGGACCCTACTCTCTTGTCAGAATAGTAACTTGATTACTGTTCATATTTACTCATTTTTTTCTAAATTTATATTTCTAGCATCCTACAACTCTTTCGACTTTCCTACAACCCGAATAAGACATAAAAATAAAATATGAATGATAAATCTAGCAAAAATCCTATGAGTGTACAGTAATACCGATTTTACAAAAACGCACCAAATTACAAAATAAAACATATAAACAGGTTAGAAACGAAGTTAGTTACCTTGTGATATAGTCGATTTATTCTGATTTGGCCTCAAACCTAAAAAACCCTAAATTATCTCCCGAAACCCGAGCTCCTCATTTTCGTTTTTACTTTCCAAACGCCAAATTAAAACTCATAGAGTGTTTAATGTGTGAAATCTAGTAAGAAGCTAAGAAGAAATCAAAGAAAACACAAGAATGGAGAGATGGGTTCTTAGAACGGAGGAGAGAACGGAGGAGAGGAAGAGAAGAAAAAAAGAAGAAACAATGTGAAATCTGGGATTTCAGCCCCCTATTTATAAAAAAGGGGTGAAATTAATATTTTGTTCTTAAGTAATTCAAAGGAGAATCTTCTAGAAGGGGGCAAAAATCGTCATTTCACGTTGATTCGATCGAATGAATCGAAGTTCATTCAAATGAATTGTCCACTTTGGTCGAACAAACCAGGGTTCATTTGAATGAATCCTTTGACACTTCAAAAAGTCAAGGGACTTCCATTTCGTTGGTCGAACGAATTCTAATAGTTCAGAATAGCTTATTCGATTGAACGAAGACCCATTCGATTGAACGAATCTTCCATTCATTTGAACGAATCTAAAGTCATAAATTTTTCAAAGAGTCATCAAAATATTGGTTGAACGAATCACCCTATTAGATAGATCGAACCCGCCAAAATTAAAAATCTCACATGAGTCCTTCCTACGCTTACAATCCCAAAACTCTATCTTAACCATCTTAAATCCTCAAAACAATTATATAGTCATATTGGCGTGTCAACTATATATGATGCGAGCGCAAATACACGTACAATAAAAATGTAAAATTATCAATATATCCTTGGAATTTAGGCACAGGACTCACAGTGATGATATTGGTTATAAGCTGGGATTAGTGAATTGGGTTTATTTGACTTTGAACTATAGAGCCATTTCTCTTGTTTTCGATTGTATGAGCCAACATTAATGTGATACTCAATGAGGTAAGGATTATCCATTATTTGGAAATCTAATAAACTACCAAGTATTTGAAATAAAAATATCTAGCATATGATTCTTATCAGCTCTACGAGGTGAGGATTATCCTATGGAGGAAAATCTAATAGACCATAGAGTAGGTTACACTTTTATTTGAGATTTTATACTTGAACTAATTTATTCTCGAAATAAAAATGATTGTCGTATGTCAAATGAGGTTTAAATGGTTTTACGACATGATATATATGATCTAGGCCTGGAGGCCATTGGTAAAATCAGTATATTAGAGCTAATTTTTATTTTTATAGATTGGTTATGTTAATACGGAATTAACTACTAAAATAAGAATCTTTCTATGATTAAGACTAGAGAGCAATAATTAAAATTATTGATATCAGGCTAAGATAGCCGTATTTGTGCCACAGGTATATGTTAAGGCGATTGTAAGAGCCTGTTGTGTCAAAAATATATGTTAAGTAGAAAGAATCCACCCTCATAGATGGATGGTTTTGAGTCCACCCTTCTATAATGATGATGGTGATTCTTGTCTTGTGTGTCGAGAGAGTATAGAAATAATGGGTATGATAGGCTAAGATTAAATAATCTACCTTTTTTTTTTGTAATAGGTATGAATATGAGACTTTGAAAGTCCAGGCTTAATGGGTGCTTGGACGGATGATGATTATTTATGATTCTGATTTTCATACCAATTATTGTATGGTCAAGTTAATGACAGTACTATTGATAATCCCTGATTTTATAAATATTGAGATTTTCTATTTTAAGGTTTAATTAATTCATATAGATATATCTATTCACTGAGTGTACTACTGTATACTCATTCCCTCATAGATTCAGTTTCAGGTTCATCCAGTTTGACTAAGGAATTTAAAAGATAGTGATGGCGTGCAAGTTCAAGGATTTTTAGGTATCTTTTTATACTCGACTTACATAATTATAAAGACTTGAGTCTACTGGAGAATTTGAGAAAATATTTATACTAGTTATTAAAAAAAAAGTCAATTTTTGGTGTATATTGGGTCAGGGTGCAACAGTTTAGTTTAGTTTTAGAAAAGTTGTATTAATATCTCCATTGTACATCCAACTTTCAAACATAAATTTATGATAATTGAAAAATTCAATTGATGAGATGTTTGTTTCTATTGAAGAGGACAAAAAGACAATTATGTAAAAATAAATGAAAGTGAAATTGGACTTCGAATGGGAGACAAAATAGTATTAAAAGTAGATTAAAAACTTGAATAATATTTTTCAAGGGACCTGAATGATATTTTATAAAGTTTCAATACCATGAACCAAAGGTATTGAAACTCATGCTAGAAAATAGGCTTTTTGAGAAAGTATCGATACCTTTTAACAAAAAATCATGCTGAGAGCAATTTTTGAAGCAGAAAAAGATCATTTTACTGATTCTTCATATTTTTACATTTGTTCTTTTTCTAATTTCAAGACTAAACTTGTCATTTCTCAATCTATATGCATATTTATAAGGGGAATAGAAACTGAATCCCTCATTTTTTCATGGTCTTCACTTCCATCTCATCTCAGTAGCCTACAGTATAATCCTAAATCCTTCCCTCTCTAGTTTTTTTGATTTTCTACTAATTAATCCCCGTTTCTTAGCATAAAACACTAATGCTAAACATCCTCTACAACTTACAAGCATTATTTTGTCGATTTGATGGAGAAATAAACCGAGAGAATGAGAAATGTGCATTTGACTACTTTTATATTTTTGGGGTTTTCACAAATTAAAGCAATCAAAGCTTCCTATGAGTGGAGAGTTGACCACCTGTGAGTCCCAATCGGATTAGCATGAGATCACCACATGGCTAATCTGAGGCGAACGTCAGTGGTGGGATTATTTTTGTATAAATAATCCATGCATTATTTTCTTTATGCATCAAAATAAATATTTTCGTAAAAGCATATTTTAATTGCATATACAAATCTACTGACGATCTCGGGACACCCACGGCCAGGGTAGTCATCGGGAAAGGGAGCCAGCCCAATATCTTTTATAGTATGATTTGTGGTTTACAAATAAACAAAGTTTTCTTTGGTTCTTAATGCTTTCGAACCATATCTTACTTTATTAATTTCTAGATGAATGATTATATACATATATATGTACTTTCGTATAAGTATGTTTTTATTTTGTTCACTCACTGAGTATACTCCCGTATACTCACCCCCCTCACTTCTCAATTTCAGGGAAATTGGTAGAATAATAGCTGGTGGTGGTGATTGTTTCTGGACTAAAGACTCCGGTATACACATTTCGACTCACACTAGAAGTCTATAGTCCACTGGTGTCATTTTTACTTTTCTTTTATTTGTGAGACTTGATAACTGACAAACAGATTTATAATAAACATTATATCTTGTTTTGGGATGGATCCCAGCTGATTTGTTTATGATGAATGATTTTATTTAATTGTGCGCACCAATATATCCATTAGAAGTGTTTGTGGATTTGTTTAATCTATTGGAAGTTTGGGTGCAAGGTTGGATTGTTTGGAAGTGTGATGTGAATTTTTTTTCGTGAAAACAGATTTTATCAAAGCCTTACAGGCCTACATGTGGTATTCTGTGTGATTGAGTACACCCTAGAGGTTTGTGACGGTTGTCACATGTAGGACCCACGGGTCAGGATGTGACAACTAAAGTGGTATCATAGCATTTGGTTCTAAAACTATTTTAAAAACACCCAAACTTGGTTTTGAAACATACTTTGAAATTTTGTGTTTGATTTTATCGTTTTTGAAATTCCAGTGGACTAGTTGAGTCGAGTCAGGCATCACCACCATACAAATGCATGCAATTAAACTTTCATGTTCTTGTTGTAGTATTGATATCGTCGAGACCTAGACGAGGTCATGGTAGACCACGAAGGAAGGTAGTGCCCGATGTTGAGGAAGAGGCTACGTCGTTTATGCCTCAGTTAGAACCCGAGGAATAACGTGAACCTCCTCTGTCCCAATATCAGCAACCAGGAGTAGGAATACCTCCGAATATGACTCCTGAATAATGGATCGCCTTTATGACGTATTGGAATGCTCAAGCTGCTGAAGCTTCCGGATCAGCCCCGAAATTGTCCAAGTTGATTAAGGAAGTGCGATAATTGGGAAGCGTGCCTTTTGAAGGCACTACAAATGCGACAGAAGCCAATCGATGGTTTAAAAAATTGGAGGATGATTTGAATGACATAGAATTGGAGGACAGGTACAAGTTAAAGGTAGTTGTCAGGTTATTAGAAGGTAGCGCAGCCACTTGGTAGGCTAATGTGCTAGCTAGGGCCTCAGCACAATTGACTTGGGACAACTTCGTGCATGAGTTTCGAGATAAATATTTTAACCCTTTTTATTGTAATAAAAAAAAGAAGGAATTTCTCCGATTGAGACAGATGGGCAAGACAATGACAGAATATGAGACTCAATTAAGAGAGCTAGTTGAATTTGTGCCAGAATTTGCTAATGAAGATAGTTTGTGTGCCAAGTTTGAAGAAAGATTAAATTTTGAGATTCGAGAGAAGATGTCGCTGTCAAGAAGTCAGGGGTACAATGAAATGATCCAGTTGGCTCTTCGAGCTGAGAAGTTGATTGGAGAGAGAAGATCGAGAAGTCAGTTCCAGAAAAGGAAATATCTGAGTATCTAGATTAGCTCTCCGTCCAAGAAGAGTCGCAACAGTGGTTCATCTTTTTTTTTTTTTTGAGATTTAAACATAAGAAACAGATTTGTAATTAAAAGTTTAAATTTATTTCAGGATGGATTGATCCCTAAAGATAATCTTTTTATAAATGTTTTATTTATTGTGCGCACGGATTTATTTAAAGTGTTTGTGGCTTGATTTATCTATGGAGAGTTTGGGTTTAAGGCTGGATTGTTTGGAAGTGTGATGTGATATTTTTTTGAAAAACAGATTTTATTAAAGCCTTACAGGCTTACAGATGGTATTCTGTGTGATTGAGTACACCCTGGAGGTCTATGGCGGTTGTCACATATAGGATCCACGGGTCAGGATGTGACAACTAATGTGTCGATACGTTGTGCAGAGGTTCCAACACGTTTTGAGTGCACAGTGAAGGTATCGATACGTTTTAAGCAGGGTTCTAAAACTCGGGCTCTGATTTTAGAACTGTAGCTTAAACGTGTCGATACGTTTAAGTAACGTATCGATACATTTGAGTCCTGTTGAGCTTTCTTGACACTTTGACTTTGATTTTCACCTACGAAAACATAATTTTCCTTTTCCAAAGAGCAAGTAAATTATATTTATCCTCATAAATTATATAAACGTTATTCACATACAAAATTCAACTTTGTTATAAATTTGGTATCATCAAAAACACAACCATATGATATATATATATTATCAAAAATCAATATTCAATAAATCATCACATTTTATAACATCTTTAAGAAATGATCTTGGGGCCATCAGTAATCTTTATAGATAGCAGCAAAGATAAGGTTGTGGGCATTGGCATCATTGTGGTAAACAATATTAAAATTTTAGATGTACTTCTTGTGAATGGTCTGAAATATAACCTGCTTTTCAATTATGTGATACAGGTTATAATGCCATGTTTTTTAAAGATGTATGTGATATCTTTGATACAAATAAGAATAGAATATTGTATACTTTTAAGACAAGAGATGTGTATGTGATTAAGTTAGATAAATTGGTTGTTGAATCTTCTGTATGCTTATAAGTATTGAGTGATGATTTTTAGTTGTGGCATAGAAGGTTAGGGCATTGTAGTATGGACCTTATTAGAAAATTATCAAAGCATGACATGTTGGAAGACCTTCCTAGCCTCAAGTTTGCCAAGGATAAGACATGTGGACCATGTCAAAGAGGCAAACAAGTGAGGAGTTCATTTAAGCCCAAGAATACTATTTCCATATTCAAACCCCTTGCACTCATTCATATGGACCTCTTCGATCCTAATAGGGTTACGTCACTTGGTAGAAAATACTATACATATATCATTATAGATGATTATTCTAGGTTCACATGGGTATTTTTCTTAGAGAACAAGAGTGATATATTTGAGGAATTTAGAAAATTCTCTAAGCGGATCCAAAATGAGCTTGGTTATCATTTGGTTAAGATTAAGAGTGACGAAGGTAGAGGTAAACTAAGACTTTGAGTCATTTTGTGATGAAATGGGGTTACACACAACTTTTCATCTCCTAGAACACCACAGCAAAATGGGGTTGCCGAGAGAAAAAATAGAACTTTACAAGAGATGGTAGAACCATGCTCAATGAGTACGAGTTACCTCAATATTTTTTAGCTAAGGCAATAAACACAATATGTTACATTTCTAATAGAGTGTTGGTTAGGAAATTCTTAGGTAAAACTCCATATAAGTTGATCTACCAAAGAAAACCTAAGATCAAACACTTTAGAGTCTTTGGATGCACTTGTTATATCCTCAACACCAAAGACAATATTGGGAAATTTGAGCCTAAGTCATATGTCGGTATTTTTCTGGGTTATTCTTCTAAAAGCAAAGCATATAGAGTGTATAACAAAAAAACTCAGATTGTGGAAGAATATATGCATATTACTGTCGATGAGTTAGAACCTAATGTGAAGAAAATACTTGCTAAGGAGAAACTTGATGAGATAGATGTGATAAATAAGATGAATGACTTGAAGTTGAATGAGGATCCAAATGAAAAGTAAGAAGAGCTTATAGAAAGTCATTCTAAAAAACTTTCAAAGGCTTGAAAGTATGTATCTCACCATCTTAGAGAGTTGATTATTAATGATCCCTCTCAAGGAATTAAAACTAGGAGAGCATCTAGAGAGGTTCCTCAAAATCTTGAGGAATGTAAAGCCTTGCATTTGTTTCTCACTTAGAGACAAACAAAGTAAATGACGTTTTATTGGATGAGGATGGGATAATGGCAAAGCAAGAAGAATTAAATTAATTTCAAAGGAATCAAGTTTGGGACTTAGTTACAAGACCTCATAATCATTCCATCATAGGTACCAAGTGAGTGTTTAGAAACAAGCTAGATGAACATGGAAACATCATTAGAAACAAAGCTAGGCTTGTTGCTTAAGGTTATAGGCAAGAGGAAGGGATAGATTATGATTAAACATATGCTCCTGTGGCTAGACTAGAAGCTATTTGAATTCTCTTAGCCTTTGCATGTTTTAAGGACTTTAAACTTTTTCAAATGGTTTTCTAAATGAAGAAGTTTACGTGGAACAACCTCCTGATTTTGAAAATCAAAAATTTTCAAACTAGATTTATAAACTTACTGAAGCTCTTTATGGTTTGAAACAAGCTCCTAGAGCTTGATACGAGAGACTTAGTAAATTTTTATTAGAAAATAGCTTTGATATGGGGAGTGTTGATAAAACTCTTTTTATAAAAATCAAAGATAATGATATTCTCATGTGCAAGTATACGTTGATGATATCATTTTTGAAAGTACAAATGACACTCTCTGTGAATATTTTTCTAACCTAATGAGAAATGAATTTTAGATGAGTTTAATGGGAGAATAAAATTTCTTTTTAGGTTTGCAAATCAAACAAACTTTAGATGGCATCTATATCTCTCAAACAAAATATGTTAAAGAACTTTTGAGAAAATTCGAGCTTTTAGATGGTAAATATGCAGATACACCTATGAGTTCATCCATCTCTTTGGACAAAAATGAGCAAGGAAAGGGTGTTGACCCTAAGCTTTATATAGATATTATAGGATCATTATTATATCTCACTGCATCTAGACCAGACATCTTATATAATATATGTGTGTGTGCACGATTCCAGTCAAACCCTAAAGGATTTTATTTAAGTGTTGTGAAAAGAATATTTTAATACCTTATAGGCACACCTAACTTGGAATTGTTTTATCCCAAGGATGGTTCATTTGATCCGAAAGATTTTTCAGATGCTGATTTTGGGGGTTGTAAAGTGGATAAGAGAAGTACGAGTGGTGCATGTTATTTCTTAGGAAATGCTTTAGTTGTATGGGTGAGTAAAAAGTAAAGTTTTGTTGCTTTATCAACCATCGAAGTTGAGTACATTTCTGTAAGTAGTTGTTGTACACAACTAGTATGGATCAAGCATTAATTGATTGACTATAGCATACATATAGATAGAATTCCCATTATGTGTGATAATAACACTAATGCTATAAACCTCACTAAGAATCTAATACATCATTTATGTACCAAGCATATTGAAATTCGACATTATTTTATCCGTGATCATGTTCAAAAGAATGATGTGTGCATTGAATATGTTAACACTGAAAATCAATTAGCAGACATCTTTAAAAAACCCTTGGACAAAACTAGATTCTGCTATTTGAGGAATAATTTGGGAATGATGTTTATTGAGTGATGTGTTTGAGATTAAAGGTTCTGTGATTCTAGAATGAATGTGTTTTATCGTTTATCTTTTCTCAAATATCGATACTTATATAGCTTAAGTTATGAGACATATCGATACGTGTATATTTTTTATTAAAAAAACCCTTCGAGTATCGATACCTGTTCATCGGAGTATTGATACCTCAATGTCTAAAATTCCAAGTATCGATACTCTTCCAATGAAGTATCGATACATGATGTCTGTGCACTTATTTCAAGTATCAATATATTCTCTTTCGTGTATCGATAGCCAAATAGACTCTGTCACTTTGCATATCAAAGTATCGATACATGGTTAATTTTTTGGATAACCATCAAGAGGTAGTGGGCATTAAATGCATTATGATAGTGGGGAGGTAGTTATGCCACGTGGCATCTCCCTGGAGGCTAAGAACTTTTTGTGTCCAGCGCCATTAACTACCTTACCTCTCCATGTGTGACACGTGTCCCTGCTCTCTCTTCTTTTTAAAATTTTTTGAATTTGTCACCTTTATCTTTATTACTTTTTATCCTGAATATCGATACATATCACCTTTTACACTTCATGTATCGATACATCCATCATAAAGTATCGATACTTTGTTCCCAACATATTGATACTTGGACAACTTTCTATTTAAAAGGTGACCATCTTCAACCTTTTTACCTTCTCTCTCTACTATAACTACTCTCACTCATCTCAATCTCTCAACTCTTTCAAATCTCTCAAACCACTTTCATGGCTCCACAAATGAAGATTCCTGTCAATCCTCAATGTCGAAAACGTTTATACCGAGACCAGGATAAAGGACAGCAAGTTGCTCCTCTAATGGAACCAAACCCATAGAGGTTCATCTCCCTCAAATAATAGGAACAATTCCTCTCTCTCTTCATTCATTGTCGTGTTTTCTCGACTAGAGTTTTAGACTTTCATTTCCTTCAATCCATTAACTTCATTCATCTTTCGTACTTTGTGGAATTTGGATGGATGACATACCTAAACCTTATAGGAGAGTACCACAAAAACTTATTAGACTGTTTTACTCAAATCTGGACAATAGAGACCCAACCTCTAGAATCCGAACCTTCACTAGTTTCAGAACTTGGATTCGAAGGGAAGTGATTGTGATAAATAAGATAATGCTATCAGACTATTTGTGATTGAGGCTGGGTGGTGAGCATTATTTTGCTAAGACATAATATTTTAGAAGGTTGTCGTGTCATTTTCCAAAACCTAAATATGACTAAGGTTGATTTATGACCGACATATTTGGGCTTACATGAGAGGATTCTAAACCTAATTGTGGCATACAACCTCAATACATGAGCTATTAGATTTTCAGAGATGTTAAGGACATTTGGTGGATGTAGTATATCATTGAGAGACGAGCCCCAGATTTGGCTCTTTGGTTGATTACTAAGATGATTGAGACCACCACCACACGTGCCACCACATTGTGATATGGGTATTATTGGGTTCTAATGACCTAAAACATGCATAAATGAAAGTTTTCTTCCTAAAAAGCTTACCCTAAATCTATGCATTCAAATGAATAAAACTAGGTGCCAAAATAAAGCTTCAAAGTCCTTACCTTGCAATCTTTCTTTCTTTGATGAATTTGAGTCTCAAAAGTATGAGCTCTCTTCACTTAAAACCCTCCCCAAGCTTGCTTCCATGGCTGCTATTTTTGTGTAAGGAGAAAGGAGGAAGAAGATGACCCAATGTTCTCATTATTTTCCCATTTTCTTAAATGTAATATTTATCCAAATAAATATATATAATAATGGGAACATGATGTGATAAAACCAAGCTCATTTTCCATGAGTGAGCTTAGGTCAAAGTTGTAAATAAAATATTTGATCAAGAGAAATTAATTAAAAATATATAACAATTATATATTAATATTAATATGCCAAATATCAACATTTCATCCATATAACACTTGTCAAGAAAAGCTCACCAAAGTACAAACGTATCGACATGTCTAAGCTACAGTGCCAAAATCAAGCCCGAGTTTTGAAACCTTGGCCAAAATATATCGACACCCTGTGACAGGCGCTCAAACGTATCGATACCTTGGAAGTGAAAGCAGAACGTATCGATACCTCAAGCTCAAATGTATCGATACCATGAGAAGGATGACCAAATGTATCGATACCTCAGAGACTTGCTCAAGCACCCTCTCACAACGTATCGATACTCTAGGATTTTCATCAAAACGTATCGATACCCTCATGACGGACATCATCTATTTTACATCAAAAGGTTCCGATACAAAATTGAATGTATCGATACCTTCAGGATAAAATACTTAAACGTATAGATACCTTATGCCATCGTATCGATACCTTTGCAAAATTGAAGTCATAATGGCTAGTTTCAGAGACATTTAATACCGCCATTAATAAAGCAAAATATGGCCATTGAGTAGAATTTATTGCAGATATTTAAGTAATAATTTTTAAAGAAAAACCAGTTGTTGAAGAGCACTAACAAACATTCCAATCAAGCTGAAAATTCTCTGTAACTTTTATTCTTTATTCTCTCTATTTATTATTGTTTGTTATTAATCCTAGTGAGAGAAAGTGAGCTCTTTGTTCATCTACTCTATCAGAGAGTTTTTAAATTCAATTTTTGTGAATTAATTTGGGTTTTTCTTCACCCGTGTGTCAAGAAAGAAGTCATTTTAGGTTACACTTCACCTGGAAAAAGAAAGTTGCATTTTGTGGTTGCCCTTCACCCTTTTTAAAGAAGGAGTTGTATTGGGGTTTCTCTTGATCCGAAAAACAAAAAATCTAGTTATCCTCGGTGTGTGTGGATTCACCCGAGAAGAGTGGACGTAGACGTGCTTGTTGAACCACTATAAAATTTTCGTGTCTTTATTTAATTTGTGTTTACACAGCATTACTTGCATTCATTTCATAGAACCATTTTAATTTATTTAAGTTCAAATTTTTAAATATCCAATTTATCCCCCTCTTGGATTTTGTCAATTGGGACTTCACAAAGACCAAGTTGAATCAGTTACTACTCTTCATAGTGGTAAGGTTGTTAAAAAATCCATTTTTGATACGTATGAGAAAGAAGAATCAATCTCTACGAGTAAGAAAGGGGGTGACAAACTTACACATATTATAGATAAGACCAAACCAATACCTATGTCACCATTTTCTCATGCAATAATCTTTCCAAAGAAATCAAATCATAATTCAAAAATTTATGAGATTTTTAAAGAAGTAAAAGTCAATATTCCCTTGTTAGATGTGATTAACAAGTACAGTCTTATGTCAAATTTTTGAAAGATTTATGCATAATAGAAAAAAACACTAAATGTAAAAAGAAATGCTTTTCTAATTGAACAAGTAAGTGCAATTCTTCAAAATAATAATGTAGTAAAATACAAAGATCTAGGTTATCCAACAATCTCATGTATTATTAGAGATTACAAAATTAAACAAGTTTTACTTAATCTTGGTGCTAGTGTAAACTTGCTTCCATATTTAACTTATCAATGTCTCAACTTAGGTGAGTTAAAACCAACATCTGTGACTCTTTTACTTGCTAATCAATCAGTGAAAATATCATGAGGAATTATAGAAGATGTGTTAGCTCAAATTGATAAATTCATTTATCTGGTAGATTTTATTATTTTGGATACACAACATGTGAAAATAGGTAATACAATTCTAGTATTTTAAGACATTCAGTTTTAGCATCTTCTAATGCCTTAATTAATTGTAGGAATGGAGTCAGAAGTTATCATTTGGCAATATGACATTGGAGCTCAATGTCTTTAATATATGTAAGCAACCACGTAATGAAGAAGATGAGAATGAGGAAGCTAGCATCATTGAGAATATTGTGGAGGATAAAATTCAAGAAGAGAATTTTAAGAAAAAATTTTCCCTTTAAAAACTTGTTTGGTTGATTCATTTGAATCAAGTATGCCATTAGAGCATGAGATTTCTAACATGTGTCCATTACTTGATTATACACACATGGAAAGCAAGGAATGGAAGCCACATTTTGAAGACTTTGGATGATTGAATGATAAAAAGAAGAAGAAATATTTAAGCAAGAGTTAAAACCTCAACCTGAAGGATTAAAATATGCTTATCTAAAAGACAAGTAAACTCTTCCGGTTGTTATCTTCGCTACTCTCACAAACGAACAAGAGGTAAATTGATTGATATGTTAAAAAGCCATAAAAATACAATTGAGTAGACTTTAAAAGATATAAAAGGCATTAATCCCTTAATTTACACACATCGAATATATTTAGAGGATAATGCTAGAACATCTCAACAACCCTAAAGAAGATTAAATATACATATAAAAGAGATAGTTACAGTTAAAGTGCTTAAATTACTTGATACGGGCATCATCTATCCTATTTCTGATAGTAAGTGGATGAGTCCTACTCAAGTAGGACCAAAAAATTTAGGAATTACAGTGGTTAAAAATGAAAAAGGTGAGTAATTACCAATATGTATGTCATCTTGTTGGAGAATGTGCATTGATTATAGAAAATTGAATGCAATCACTAGAAAATATCATTTTCTCCTACCATTTCTTAACCAGATTTTAGAAAGGGTAGTAGGTCATTCTCATTATTATTTTTTTATGGCTATTCAGGATACTATCAAATTCCTCTTATACTTAAAGACTAAGAAAAGTCATATTCACATATCCTTTTAGTACTTTTTGTATTTAAGTGAATGCCTTTTGGATTTTGTAATACTTGAGCAACTTTTCAAAGATGCATGTTAAGCATTTTTAGTAACATAGTTAAGCATTATTTAGAAGTTTCTATAGATGATATAACTGTATTTGAAAATTCTTTTAAAAATTATCTTGAAAACTTAAATAAAGTCTTAAAACGATGTGAAAAAAAGGGCTTGTGATAAATTGGAAAAAATGTCTATGGTTACTTAGGAAATTGTCATGGGTCATGTGATATCTTCTAAAGGAATTGAAGTTGATAAAACCAAAGTAAAATTAATTGTTTATTTGCTTCCACCAAAAATAGTTAGAAAGTTTGTTCATTTTTAGGACATACTGGTGATATCTTAGGTGATATCTCCTATGTTTTACCTTTTTACATTTAAACATTGAGAACAATGTCTCAAATTAGTTGGAAGGAGGGATAGTTGATATTACATGTTATCTTTTCTATGTATTATTTTTTGTGTATTAAAAAAAAGATTTATTAATAGCATCTGATTTCTATAAAGATGACTAAGTAAAAGATTTATTTTCTTTCTTCAACCCTTGAGACCCATTTTAATAATGTCATTTTCAAATGAATTATTTTTGTATTTTTTTATTTGGCTTTGATTTTTAGAATTTATAGCAAGTTTTTGTTATTTGCTTCTATTTGGATTATTCAAATCTGTGAACTCTCGTATAGTCATTGGGTAGTTGTATCCATAGATCTATTAAGCAAGAATTTTATAAATTATTCTTATCACACACACACTCTAATGCATGATTGTGTGCTGCAAGTTGAGAATTTGACAATATTTGTTTTGGCGATTTCATTAGATTTGCATCTAAGGGCTAAAAAAAGAGAAAAAAGAGAAAAAAATCATAAACAAATAAATGTTCATCTCCTAAAGAGACTCGTAGGGGTGTCTTAGCAATAATGCCTTAAGGCCAACTGATCTAGGAGTCATTGGTTGATAAATTAGGTTATGAATTTGTTTAAAATTAAAGTAATTTCCTAAAGAGGCTTGTACAGGTGTTTTAACACCTAATGCCCTAAGACCAACGAGTCTGAGAGTCGTTGGTTGATGAATTAGGCTAAGAATTTATTTAAAATTAAAATCATTTTCTAAAGAGGTTTGAAAGGGTATCTTAAAATCTAATACTGTAAGACCAACTGGCTTAGCTGTCATTAACCGAGGAATTCGGTTATGATTATTGTATATAATTATTAAATGAATTGTCTAAAAGATGTTAATTCTTGTGAAATAATAAGAATGAATTTTGTTCTCTTTTTCAGTGAAGTCTCCTAATTTATATGTTACTATACGCATAAAAGAAGGTTTATAGATTTCTTGTTTGAGAGATTTATGATTGCACTTGACACTTATGATTGAGAGTTTACTTATTTGGAAATATAAAAAAATAGTGAAATAATAAATACCTTATAAGTGAGTTCTTGTTTTGATTCATTGTCAAATGTTAACACTTTGTATTGCTAAGGGACTAGTAATAAGCTGGTTGGGGGGTGTAATGAGTATATAAAAATATATATGCATTAAGGTTTAAATTTATCATTTTACACTTTAAAGTATGATTAACTCTCTCCATATATACATATTTCTAGTCTTTGATGTAAATTTTACTTTATTTATAATTTCAGTTAATTTTTATTTTAATGCAGTGAATATAAAAGGCCATAACTTTTCATACAAGAGAGCTTTTAAGGTGAACTTTAATCCATTGAAAAGTTAACTCATTGGCCTAAAACTTATATGTTCGGTCCAATCATCAATTTGGATTTTAAATTATATTTTTGAAGCCATTAATCAAGCCCAGTTTCTGTTCTAGTCCATCCTAACCATGTTTTAGTATTTTATCCATATCTTTTGATAAAAATTTTGGATTTACCTGTTACAAGTGGCAAATGAAAGATGAGTCAATTATATACAACTTTTATGTTTATCACAGAAGCTTAATCATTGATCTTTGAGGTCATCCATGATATTTTTATGGTAGCTAGAATCTTTCAACTTCATTTGTCAAAGTTTTTAACTTAATTGTCAAATATTGCAACTACCTACTTTGACATTTAGCTCTCATGTTTGCCTATACATAAGAGGCCTAGTTTATGTTCTGGAGAATATAATAGATGTAATAGAATTAATTTATCATATACTTTCATAATAAAATTTCATTCTCTCATCTTTATGTTTTTCTAAAGTACTAGTTAAGGTTAGGAAGTTAATATTAAGGGTGTATGGTATGTTCTCCAGATCCCATCTTTGTTCATAATGTTAAAGTTCTTTTTATTAATTACATATCCATATTTTAAAAAATATTTTAAACATTTAAACTCTTTGATTTTCTTGTAGACATTTGCCATATTGAAGCTTGGAAATATTTTTCTTGATTCATTGTCGATAAATGGCACAAAGAATACTTTGAACATTAAATGTTTTAAATGCTTTTTTTATATATTTTTACCGATTAATTTAAAGGCATAGTTTTAATCAAATATTGATTTTTTGAAGAAAAAAATATATTTTTTATGCATAACATGATTTTCATCTTCGATTGAAATAACTCTTTAGTTAATCCCAATTAAGTTAACATAAGGGATTTAGTTTACTACCATTATCCTAAAATATCAATTTCTAAAGTTTTAGTATTTTAATTTGTTTTTAATATTTATTTGGTAATTCTTCTCTTAAAATTTATTCATCATTTATTCTACCTTTACTATTAAGCTTTTGTTATTGGACCTTAGCTTGGACATAATCCAATTAGACTCTTAAAAAACATACTCTTTGTGGATACAATACTTGGACTGATTGAACTATATTATAATAAGACTACTTATACTTGGGTATAATAATATAATTGAAATCAATAATTAAAGGGCAGTAGATCTTTCTTAGAGTTTTTCATGTTTAAATGATTTCAATATTTTCTTTATGTATAATTTTTGAGATAATCTTATTATCTTATTTGCTTTATTTCTATAAATATGAATTCTAAGAGTATAGGTCACTTCTTCTAAGTTTTTCATCAAAAAGGTTTTTAATAATCAGATTTTTATCTCAATCATTATGCCAACATCATTTTTGATCAATAATATGTCATCTATATATAATAGAAGGAATACAATAGCATGATCTTTAACTCACTTATAAACACAAGGTTCATTTGGGTTTTGAGTAAAACCAAATTATTTAATTACTTCATCAAATCATTTATTCCAACTCTAAGAAGCTTGTTTCAATCTATAAGTGCATCAATATAACTTCCATACTTTATTCTTATTTACAATGGATACAAACCCTATAGGTTATGTTAATGTATACCCTAGAAATCATTTGTATCATCGATTTCTGGGATTATAATTTTATTTATAATTAATAAAGTATGCAAGTTGAATTGATCTACTTATAGATTGAAGCAAGTTTCTCATAGTTGGAATAATTAATTTGATACTGTGATCAAATTGTTTGGTATTTAGTCAGAACCCAGATGAACCTTGTGTTTATTAAAAGATGATTGATTATACTATAAAGTTTCCTATATAATATGTATGTGATATATTATTGATAGAAATAATTTAAGCATAACGACTGAGGTTATCTCTAATTATCCACAACCTTCTTAATCTAAGATTTAGAAAAATAACGTATATCCTTGGTAGTCAAATTTATAGAGATATATTATATAGGATAATATCATTATCCTAATATATTGTATATAGAGAAGATGTTAAAGCAGTTTGACATAGGAAATTATGAGAGAATTCTCTTGCCTTTCTATTATTATCTTAATCTTTTTGAAAATTTTGGTTATAAGATTTTTGAAAAGGTGCAGCAGATGTATAATATATTTTATGCTTTGGCTATAGATAATGTATGTAATTCTATATATAAAGACTAATATATAAAATACTATAAATGTTACAACAAGATGTCAGATAATTACAAGGAAAGAAATTGGTCAGTTATTAATATAATTCTTAAATACTTAAAAAATATTAAAGGATTTAATTCTAAGTCGTAGATGTCAAATGTTATATAGTCAAGGATACTCAGACTCTGGCTTCGAGTTATATGTGGACAATAAACAATTTATGTCCATATTCTTTTTCAAATATTTATAAGGCTAAATATATTTCTATTTTAAAAACTATAAAATAGGCTATTTGGATACATAAGATTGTATCTAAACTAGTTATGGGTCCTAATATAGGTTATCTTTCAATACCAAAGTATCAATACTTCGAGAAGAAGTATCGATACTTAGGGGCGTGTCGCATTTTAGTTATTCTATGGCTTCTTATATATGAACAATAGGGGCTCATCTTCCTCATTCTTCTTCTTCCTCCCCGTATGTAACTTTTCTCTCCATTTTTAGATTTAAACCACTTCTCACTCAAATGCTCACTAATCTCCATCATTCTTCATGCAATAGCTTCAAGAATTAAAACCAAAGCTTAGAAACATCATTTGATTAAAGTTTTACTCAATGATTCGTGATGAACCAAGAAAGAAGGGTTGTAAATAAATAGTAATTGATAGAGAGAATTAAGCAAAAAAGGATTTAAAATATATCTACCAGCTTGGATAAGTACACCCCTCAGTTTATTTCTCTGATTCGAGTTCTTTTGAGCATGAATCAAGAAAAGAGTAGTTAGGTTACTATATCGAAAACCCCTAGATTTTGGGTATAATCCCATTTATGGATTGATAAATTAGGATGTTTGAGTATGTAATGGTGTTGAGAAAATTGAGAATGATTCATTAAAGAGTAAGAATGCAGGCAACCAAAGGCTAGTAAGAGAGAGAGAGAGAGAGAGTAGACTATTGGTATATGTTGGGAGGGGGTGAAGAGAAAACTGCTTTTCTCTCCAAGTCCGGGGTTACGACCATCGTATAGAAGTGCAAAAAAACCATCGAAGGACCGTTGCTAAATCTATGAAAACTTTAAAATTTTAACAAATTTAAAATATAAACATATATGTATGTAAATAGAAGAAGATCTCCATACCTCTTCCCTCTAGCTGTCTTCTACTGCCTCTCTTCTGCTCCATAAAGCGACCTTGACTATGAGGATCAAATCCTCTTGATCAAAGCTTCTTTAAGCTTCATCTATCAACTCTTCTCTCTCTAGAAG
>JAVXUL010031241.1:0-11417 GCA_035590515.1 Trichilia minutiflora
TATCCTCGATTTCTGGACGCTGTGCATTGAAAGCTTAGGAGTTCGTATTTTTGGACACGCGTTGTCGTGTGGTTGGTGCGTCCAGAGCAACTTGCTGCAAAAGTCAACAAACATAGAAAATTGTGATACCATTACATGACATGTAACCCCCAAGTGTCCGAACGCCCATATCCCCGAGCGCAGCTTCCAACCCTCCCGGGAATGAAATCCCCTGATTCCCGAAAAGCCTTTGTACAATGGATGGCAATTCTGAAGACGCCTGAACGTGGCACGCAGGATTCATACATACCCCGAGTGCCCACGAATCTCTGCTTTGTTGAGAAGGAGTACGTCGGTCCGATCTCCCGAGTCTAAAGGATATGTCGTCAAGTGCCCCGAGTTCGAGTGTAAGTTAATCCGTAGATAAACTCATCGGAGATCTTCTGGCTAGTGGACTCGGACACAATGCCAGAGATGTTTTGATCGTCTCCCCGATGATGTAATCCGCCACTCGGGGAATCACCGTGTCGGGGGATCCACTTGGTAACGAGCTACTTGCCTAACAGGCCTGGATAAGGACATGGAGATGGGCCTGGACCCCTGGGCTGGGCTACACTAAGATTCCCCAATATTAAGCCCCCAGTTTTTAATTAAACAAGGCTTTAATTGAAAACTGTTCAGTTCCCGATCAGCTATCATTCATGTTTCAGTTACTTCTTTAGAAATACAACCGTCCATACATACGTGTCACTCTCCCATTGTCGAATCAGTCTGAGAAGCCGTAATATCTGGGCCGTCATCATTAGCTGCTAGGACGGGTCCCACTTCATTAAATTTTAGATAAAAATCGACGTATGGCGCTCCGTATTCGGAGGACGTGGTGCTTCCCCGTCCACTGGATCAAAATCTATGGTCGGGGTTTCCTTAGCTCGTCTATAAATACCCCTCCCTTTTCTGGTGAGCCTTTTTCTTTCTTCCCTATCTGCGCCTGCAAGCAAAAGGTATTCGAGCACACAGCACTCGGAGCAACCTCGCCGCCTTTCAACACTTTCAAGCATTCTCAACATACTCATTCGATAAGTACTTTCTTCCTTCTTCTCTTAAATGTGCGGTTGTGTTTTTTGTTCGGTGAATAATCCGTAAAGATGCATGCTTCAAAGAAGTAGACAGCAATCAGGGTAGGAGGCCTAATAGAGGCCAAATAAGAAGATTGCCATAGGTTGTTCATGATCCCAAAACAGCCCTCTGACTCCCCTTTTTTGTTTTTGTGAGCAGAAATGGCTTCTGTTTCTAGCTCGTCAATCCAATCTAAGGTTGTTGAAGGGGGAGACAACGTAGAAGCGAGTAGGGAATTGATAAAGAGACCCGAGCCGCTTTCTGAGGTGCGATCCCCCTACAAACAAGACTAGTTCGGTTCGTCGATCACGGAGACTGATTTAGAGGCCTATTCGGCCTTATTTGAAATTTCTGAGGGTATATACCTCCGAGTCCCCGAGGCTAACGAGATGCCTAGCGCTCCTCCCGAGGGTGAAGTAGCCTTTAATGAGGAGTTGTTCCTGTTGGGGGTTAGGCTACCTTTGCATCCATATTTCTGTAAGCTCCTATCCCGGATGAATATAACCTCCTACCAGTTGAACCTGAATGGGTGGAGGACGCTGGTGGGATTGTATGTACTGTAGGGGTGGATATCCGACACTCCGCCCCTCATGGAGGAAATAGAGCATATGTTTACGCTCAAGAAAAATCCTGGGAAGAACCCTGGGTGGGTATTCCTGCAGTCAAGACCCCGAAAACCCAACCCCATAAAGGAGAACCCCATAAGTAATAAAGACTGAAAGACCAAGTGGTTCTTCGTGGGGGAAAATTAGAACTCCGAGCCGTACCTGTCTGTCCCGGGTGTCTTCAGGGAGCCTTTACTTTGGTCTGGGGAGTCGAAACTGAGCCCTCGTAGCCTTGAGGTTATTAGGCAGGCTAAGGAGCAGTCCCAAGACCAAAAGTTGTTACTTTCGGACGTGCACTTACTCGGATCAGGCCTAATAACAACCTGCCCGACTAGGGATATTGTGCAACTGACCAAAAAGTACTATGCCCAAAGTATAACTTCTTACCGAAAGCCCGAACTTATAATGCACATATTTCATGTCATACGTATCTGACTCCCCGAATATTCTTTTTGCAGAGTCCAGAATGTCTTCAGGAAAACCATCAGTCCTGGCCACCCTTGGTAAGCTGGCCAAAAAGAAACAACCCGAGGATCCGACTGGCGTTACCCCGCAGCAATCCACCCCTTCCGGGAAGCAGCGGGGTCGGGGAGGGCTGGTACTTAAAAGAAACCAGGGGCCCTCAGACTCTGACTCTGAGTCCGTGTCCATAACGGTCTTGGACAAGGGCAAAGGGCTTATGGTGGAGAAGCAGTCATCGGGCAAGGGGCAGAAGAGGTCCCTGGAGTATCCCAAGGTCGGGCCCGCCATCAAACATGTAAGACTCGGGGGGTCGGGTACCCCGAAATCCAGTCTTGGTAACTTATACGAGGTCACCAAGATTGCTGAGTTGATGATGGGCGACATCCCCTACTAGAAGCAGAAACATTTTTCCCATCTCCTCAGCCTGATAAATGACGTCGGTCGGAGTATAACCCTGGGCTTGGTTGATAAATTAAGCCAAGAAGGGAGTGTTAAGGGTGGGCAAATTTAAACCGATCTGCTCCAAACCGATCCAAATCGTTTAATTGGATTGGTTTGGATCGGTTTGAATTTATATTGGATTGATCTCTGGATTGAAATTTTACAAACCGCTATTAGTGGTTTGGGTTATGGATTAGATTAATTCCAAATCGCAAATCGCCAAATCAAACAGTTTAAATAAATAATAAATATACTTAATATTATTGTATGATAATATTAATATTGTATGATAAAATAATATATTAATTATTTTTTTAATATTTTATGATCAACTAATAGGTTTATCATTTTAAAATTAAGTTAGAAAGCAAACTAAGGCTTAAAATTTTATTTTTTGAATCAATCCAAATTAATAAATTATTTTAATTTAAGTTTAAAATTCAAACTGCAAACTCAAATTGATCTAAACCGTATTATGCGATTTGGATCGATTGCGATTTGTGACATATTATCGGATTGACTTGGATTGCATAAAATTCAAATCGCAATGTTTGGATCGGTTTGAAATTTCATCTCAAACCGATCCAAACCACAAACGCCCACCCTTAGGTATCGATACTTGTTCTATATATTGACCTATACTTTACTTTCGATCTTCAAGTTCTTAGTGTCATCTTTTCTTTTCTTTATCTACGAGTATTAATACTTAAGTTGTGAGTATCAATACTTGCTCACATTTCTTCACATATATCGATTTCTTTGAAATCATGTATCAATCTTTCGTTCTTGCACTTAAACTTTTTTGTCCATTTGGCTATAAGTGCAATAGTGCTCCACAAATTATAGCATTATATGTTCAACTCAATTTAATTTAAATTCAACCAGCACATAAGTTGATCAATTTCATCACATAATCATATTTACCAATTTAGTACAAATTTAAGTTAATCAATTTCATCAATATGTTTATGTGATTTAATTATTCAAAATAACCAAATTAAATCAATTAGTCACATAATTAATATTTTTGTTCATTATCAAAAACACATCAAATCATTATAAATCCTTAAACCAAAATAATTAGATTTTTTAAAAATATTTTAAATCTAATTTATAAATTTAATACTTTAATTTATAATACTTTATACTAAAAGATTATAAATTAATTTTTTTTAAAATTAAAATATTTTTATTATATATATAAATTTATAATTTATTTTTATTTTATAATTTAAATTTATAAAAATTTAAATTATTTTTATTTTAAAAATTAAATAAAAATAACTTAAATATTTTATTTAAATTAGTGAATGACTATAATACTTTATATTATAAAAATTTAATTTATAATATAAATTTAAATTATAAAATAAAAATATATTTATAAATTTTTATTAATATAAAATAAATATATTTATAAATTTTTATTAATATAAAATAAAAATATTTTAAATTTAATTTTTAAAATTTAATTTATAAATTTTTTAGGATAAAGCATTATAAATTAAAATATTAAATTAATAAATTAAATTTAAAGTATTTTTTAAATTTAATTCTTTTAATTTAAGAATTAATTTAATAAAAATAAGAATTTATATGATAAAAATTAAAGATTTATGTGATAAATTTTTTTATTAATTTTAATAAAAAAATTTATTATTTTTTAAATTATAAAAAATATTTATCATAAATATTCTGATAAACAATAAAATTTTTATCACAAAAATTTTAATAATAGATAAATGATATTTTAAAAAGACATATAAAAATAAATATCATTTCAAAAAACGGAAACGGTATTTGCCATTCTTTCAAAAAACTATTATATATACTATATAGTGTGCACTCTTTTCACGCCTTAAAATATCTCATTTTCGTATTTAAAAAAATAAAATAAAAACCCTAAAATATATTACAAAACCACATTTTTTTCTTTTGTGCCCGTCCATTATCTTTCTTCCTTTCTTGACCCTATAGTCCATAGTCATCTTCCGCCTCCAATTTTGCTTCTTTCTTTTTTTTTTTTTTTATTTTTATTTTCTATTTACATACTTATCCCTTTTTATGTTAGAATAATTTAAAAAAAAAATATTTTTTATTTCTTAAAACCAACAATAAACTAGTAAACTAGATAATTCACATATCCAATACAATAATAGATCCAAAATAACACACATCAAGCAAGCCATTAACTATAACCGAACTTTCGAACAAAATGAAACTTTGTCACCTGTTGTATCATAACAAAGGTACATCAAATGAACATGCACAAGCCCAACAATAATTCGAACTTCATTTCATAATTCTCTTCTTTTGTTTTTTTGGGTATATAACAAAAATTTTAATATATTTAATTAAAAATAAATATTTAATAATTATTATATTCAAAAATAATAATTTACGAGGTAAAATTCCTAACCTAATGTTCTAAATATTTCAATAAGAAGAGAATTTTAATAATTCGAATTAAGACAAATTTTAAACAATCAGTACATCAAATTTTTAATAGTATATCATTCCTAGAAGGTTTGAAAGATTTCCTTACCTCTTAAAAATCAATCTCCGCTTCTAGATTTGGTGACTGCTGTGTTTCTATAGATCTTTTACCAAATCAACTCTATTATACCACAAATCATAATAATTTTGAATTTTAAGAGGGATTTTCTAAATTTGAGCTTTGGAAGCTACAATCCTGCAAAAAGAACACATTTTTTCTTCCAACAAAACCAAAAATAAAAAATAAAAAACACACTAAATTGGAGTTAAGTGGTTAAAACATATCATTGACCTAGATCAATTCCCATCTACCTTTTAGAGAGGAAAGAGCAAAAAAGAAAAAGAAGAAGAAGAAGAAGAAGAAGAAGAAGAAGAAGAAATAACGGTATCCACCATCGTAGAAAGATTGAACAACTCTTCCATGATGAAAAATAAGGATGGAATGAAAGAAATTTATAGAGCAACTAAGAGACTTCTAGAAAGAAAGTGAGAGATAAAATATCCAATATATTAGAATAAAATTTATTTATAATAATATTAATATTATAATTTATTTATATAATTTTTTTTACAAATTGTATGATAATATTATTTTATTTTTATGTATTTTTTATAAATTATATGATAAATAGCCCTCAATTAAAATTGTTTATTTTATATATTAAAATTTTTTTTAATCCATGAAAATATTTATCCAAACATTCTGTTTACTTTGTATACAAATAAAAGAAAATTTCATAAATTATGCGTAATTAATTTTGCTCCATACCTAATAATTTTTAAACTATAAAAAATAATTTCCTCAAGTTATTATTGTGGAAAAAACATCTTTTAACTATTTAAATATTTCCAAATACTGATTTTTTTCCCATAAGTTAATTAATAAAAATTTGTAATAATTTAATTTTAATACTAAAGATAGAATTTGAAATAAAAAATTATAAATACATGTATTCAATAAGTGCTAATAGTACTATTTTTTATAAATTAAATAAACAATTTTTAATATTAATTTATATTAAATATATTTTTATAATCATTTTTTATTAAAATATAAATATTTAGAGTAAATTTTAGAGAGCAAATATAACAAAAAAAAATTATAACCTACCTAATCAAATGCAAATTTAGTCTTGATTTATCCGAACGCCAATGTATTCATAAATACAAGGTTGATATTATTAAAAGAGTGAAAATATATTTCTTTTTTTTTTTCATTTTTATAATTTGTTTGGTGTCCTCTAAAGGCTAAAATGTTAGCTTGGTTTTAGATTTGGAATGTCTTGTAAAAAATTTTTAAAAAAAAAATCTTTGATTTGATATTTTTAGAATTGAAGAATATAATCTATTTAGAGTTTGAGAAAATATTCAGTAACATTTAATTTAAATAAATTTTATTCTAAAAATAAAAAATATAAAATGTGTCTCGCAGGTTATTTCAAAGGGTTATATTTTGGTAATTTCATTTGCAAAATATCATGTAAGAGTTAAATAAATATGTTGGGTGCATAAATTAATTTGATTAATATAAAATTATTTCAGAAAAAATATTAAATATAAATTAAAAAATTCTTTATTTTAATAATTTCAAATATATCAAATAAAAAAGTATAATATATCATCTTAATATTATTTAAATATATAACATTTAATTTTTATATAACTCTATTATTTTTTTTAGTCCATAGAAGAGTTCAAATTCCGCTTATATCAAGTTGGAGAGGAATTTAGGCTATTCTATTTTATTATTTAAATTATTATTTTTTATGAAAATAATGCACTATTCTCAATAATTAAATTGTAGCAGCAAAATTTTATAAAACGTCGATAAAATCACACTTTGTCAAATAATAACGAGCATGATCTCAAATTTAAAAAAAAAAAATTACGCTTTTTATTATTTTCCATCATCATGCAGTCACCTAAGTGATACAAAATCTCAAGCAGTCACACTCATCAATTTTATTGTAGCATAATATTGTTGGAGATTTAAATTTAATTAGATGTTTTTTATTTTATTTTGGTTATGAAACTAGTTGTAATGATGTATGTATGTATGTTTATAGGGGTTGTGATTCAGAGGTGAAAAAAATATCCTAATTTAATCCGTATTTAAAAAAAATTAGGTAATTTAATTTCAAAAATATTCATACTGGATCATATAAAAAATGAGGTATTTTTTTGATCCCCACTAACATCTGGGCCAAATTTATTTTCATAAAATCTGTACAAAATTCGTCCCAAATTCACTCTATAAATGAAGAGTAAACCCTAAAATTATGAGAGAAAAACCCAAAATGGTGCTTGGGTTTTGCTCCAGACTATCTCAATTTGTCTTTCTATTTAATTCTTTGTAAGTTTTTCAGACTTGTATGTTTAAATTTCTATATCTATATCGTTAACTGTAGACATTAAAGGCAAAACAAAAATTTGATATGAGTTGTGAATTTTGGGACTACTCGGCTTAGCTATTTTGATCTTGATTATTGATTCGAGTTCAGAGAATTAACTGAATCAAGATATGTCAAGTTAAACTGTTGGTAAAAAAATAAGGAGAATATAAAATTTTGAATCTTTTTTCAGATATCTGGATTAAAAAATTTTGTTCACGATTTATCTATAGTTAATCCGAGTATATCTCAAAATTCGAGTAGTCATTTTATCTTATCAATCTGAATTCGATTCTATTAAGATTCAGATCAGATCTGACTTTTCTAAAACTCTAGTTATGAATATTATATTGTATTATTACTTTGAATTTTGTTTTGTTTTATTTTATTTGTTAATAAATTAATACTTGATAGTTTATGAATAATTTATTTTTATAGATTAAATCTTAAATTATTATTTCTTGTTAAAATGAGAAAAATAGTGTAGTTAGTATAATGGTAGGTACCATGACAATCATATTATTGACTTCGGAACAATGACAAATTATATCGATTTAGATACATATCGATTGATTCATAAGTTATAAATTATAATTATGCATAAGAAATAAAATGTCAAAAAGTTAAAAAAAATCAACAACTCAATTATTTATGTACATCATAAGTTTTAAGAGAAACACTTGCGTGCATTGTTCTCATTCGAGTGCGCTATCATCATCTGTAATGCGTTTCAGCCCTAGTCAAAATGGGCCCTATTTTTATAAATTTTTAAATAAATAGACTCTTATCTTTATAAATTTAGGATCGACCCACCCATCACAGCTGCTGAAGTGGCTCGTTAGGGTTAGTTCGATACATTTAAATATCTTTTAAGTTTGAATTAAGTGTAGATATTCGAAAATTTTGTATATGTTAAACAATGCCCACACTTGAAGGGCTCGACACATGCCGAAAATCATAAAAATTGGACTAGCCTAAAATATTTATTTTTAAACTAGACTAAAAAATTTTTCAATTTTATATTAGATTAAATTGAATAAAAATTTAAAATTAAAAAGAAATAGATTTTTCTCTAATAAAATATGCTCCATATGTAAAACATTGTTGGATTCTTCGAAATTTAATATCAAACTATACTAAATAGAATTAGGTAACAGACAGACTAGATCAACAGTATTTTTTAAATTTATTTTTATTTTCGAATACCCAAATGCATTCCAATCTAGGGATTCAGTCAGATATTTTCATCCCTAATTTTACTCCATACGTTATGTTATATGCCAATTAAAAAAATTTTGTTTTTAAAGTTGGTATAAGAAAGAAGAGATACTTAACCTTAGATTTTTATGATAGAAGCCTAAATTAACTAAATTGTTCTCTTAAAAATAATTTAGAATTTTTTTAATTTGAAACTAAAAAAATAAATAATAAAGTATAAAGTGAATTGTGAATAAATTTGACAAAAAATTTTATTCATTAAATTTGTGCAATTCAAAGATGGATAAAATTACTAAGTTGGCAGTAGTAATGCTACTTCTTTATTTTATATCTCAACCATTGAATTGTATAAATCTAATAAATAAAAATTTGTGTTTATTTTTACGTCTAAAGTCAAAATTAAAAGGACTTGACTCTATATATCTATCTATATTTTTATCTATGTATGAAAATAGATAGATAAATATAGATATATAAAATTTTAATCATAAAAAATATTTAAATTTAATAGTTAATAAAATATATAAATAATAGTGTAAAATTAAGGTTTATATTATATGTATGGCTAATTCAGTGATTTCACAATTGTTTAATGATTTTTTACAATTGTGACATCATACATGACAAATGTGGCTCAATTGTTTTTTGTTCTCGTCTTGCCTGCCTTTACATAAAGTTTGAATCCTTAGTGGGTGACATTTGTACCCATGACTCTAAGCTAATTTTGAATAAAATGTCAAATAATTATTTAATTATTATTAAAATTATAAATTCCATGATCCATTCCCCTTATACTACTCTTTCATATACAATTGTTTTCTTACAAGATAAGCAAACGTAGTATGATATAAATTCATTTGGAAAAAAATAGGGAATGCAATTGTAGAGTAGTAAAGAAACTTTCTCCCTTTTTTTTTAAATATTAAAATATTTACGTTCTACACAAGCTATTGATATTACAAGAGGATTGTACCGATAATATGAATAAATATTAGGGGTATTTTTAATCTGACCATATTAAAATAAAATTCATCAAATTTTAATATGATATAAAAAATTTTTCAAATGTAATACTACAGTTTAAAATATTTATAAATATATAATTAAAATTTAATTTACTAATGTTCATTTATTAAAATATTTAATAACAATTATACCCTTCCATATAAAAATGATATAATGACAATTATAACCTTAGAGTTGATAAAATTCACACGATATGACAATGAAACTAATACAGTACAATGATTTTATATGGCATGCCATGCAATACCACTTACATAACATAAAATAAAATTTATAAATTATTGATTTAAAATAATTTTTTAATCTAAAAAATTTAATTTATAATATCAAAATAAATTAAAAAATAATTAAATATTTTTATTTAAAATTCTAAATAATTATTTACAAACTCAAACAATTAATTTTAAAAAACACGACATCCGCTAATAATATATATAAAAGATTTAATTTTTTATTAATAAAAATAATAAAAGAGTTACAATGATTAATTAATTTATTGATAAAAAAATTCTCACAATAATTTGTAGCTTCACTAGACAAATTGTAATCTTCCGTTGCACTAGATTACTACACTTAATCTATAATATGTGGATTTAATTTCCAATACAATATACGATCTTAAAATTATTTATTATTTAAATATTTTTAACATTAAAAAAAAATTAATAACTATACCATCCAATCAACTAAAGCGCCTAACGGATTAACTATACTATACCATCCCAATACGAAGAGAAATAAGCAAGTACTAGAAAAAAAGAGGTAATGCTATTGTAAAGAAATTTTCTCTTTTTTTTTAAATATTAAAATATTGACATTCTACCCAAAATTATTGATATTAAATTAGATTTCTATTAAAAGAGTTCATATAAATATTATCATATAATATTGTCCAAAAGTCTCCATTCAATTTTGAATCAGATTTACTCTCAGCTTAATAATAATAAGAGAAGTTTACATATAAAAATTAATGAAAAAAATGAGATCGAGAGCACTCAATTGCAAGGTTGAGTGACTTAAAAAAAATCTCATTTAATAATTAGATTAGAGATAACAATTTTGTTGGTATAATCATCATTCAACAAAATTAATTATAACATTTATGTTGTTTTTATTTTTTAATTATAATTAGTGTATGTTAATTTTAAAATAAACGTGTATCTCTAAAAATAATACACCATACTCTTCATTTCTTTGTTACTTATTAGAAAGAGTAGTGCTATTTCCTTTCTAAAATATCTCGTATTCTATTAAAATTTTATATTAATAAATTTTTTTATCATAAAAATTTATTGCTAAGAATAATCTAAAAAAATTATTTGATACACCCAATGAAAATACAGTTATCCAACAGTATTCAAATTTTAAATACTCACAAAATTTTAAAATTATAATATTTTGTAAACTAATTCATATAATAACAAAACAAACCCTATCATAAATTAAGATATATATATATATATATATATATATATATATATATACATAATTTTTAAATAAAAATTAAATTGTCAATAATTTTTTATATTTAATTTTTAAATATTTAGCAATAATTTTTATAATAAATTTCAAAAATAATATAAATGTTATTTTTTTCTATTTCAAATAATTTTACTGAGGATAAAATTTTAAATACAAAATATTTATATCACCACACTATATTTGATAATGAAAAATCATTTTA
>JAVXUL010031252.1:0-11417 GCA_035590515.1 Trichilia minutiflora
GGAGAGAGTTAATCATACTTGAAGTGTAAAATGATAAATTTAACCCTTAATACACATACACTTTTATGTACTCATCATATAGCTACTAACTGAAAATTTTACTTGACATATTTTCTCACAGACAATCATTTCTCTATAAAGATTCATTCATTCTATGATAGGCAAACTTAAATCATAAACTATATTCTTATGGATGTAATTTCATTCTCTGTCATCAGTCATATAGATACTATAATGGATACCATCAATCCTACCTCCAATCTTAAAAGGATGATTCTATTAATACTTACTGTCTTTTTTTGTTGAAGTAGCCATTTTAAACAGTTGGTTTCCACCTAAAACTCTAAACATCATGTTGTTGATTCTACTTTAGTTTCTTATTTGGATAATAGCATGTCTTAAAGATGACAAGCTTTTTATACCCCTTTGAGATACTCGAGATAACCATTTGTCTCCTATAAGATTTGCATCCCCTAATATACGTGATTGGGATAGTTGTTTTGATCATCACTGTTATCAGCCATTACCCAAAGACAAAAAGAAGACTTTGATACCATATTGACATAATAAAAATGTGTTATGTAAGATTGAAACAATGGCCAAACTTGAACACTTGAAATCTACTAAAAATTATAATAGACTTTAAAATTTATAAGAAATTTGAATTCACTTTTGCAAAAGGTCAAAAGTTTTTAAAAGTTACAAATCCACGAAAATAAGCTTTATTTATACTAAAAAATTAGTACGAAATTTAATTAAAATACTGTCCTTAAAATCGAAAATAAAATAACACCAAATAAAATACAAAAAGGGTAACATTAAAAAAAAGAGGACCATTCGATCAAATGAATCAAAAGATTCATTTGATCGAAGTTCTCTTGATTCTCAAAAGTGTTTGTTGCATAGAATTGGTTAAATGAATTTCCTGATTCATTCAACTAAAGTTTTTCTTACTTTTGAGAAAAAATTTTGGATGAACTTCGTTCGAATGACTTTTGAAATTTAGTCGATCAAATTTTTCACTCTTCATTGCCCTTTTATCATGATATAACGCCCACGTCAATTTGTCATGAATATCAAATTTCAAAAATATTTATCACGAAAAAATAAACATATTTATAATTTTCTAAAATTATAAGAGTATTAATCATTTTCTCCCTATTTTTATTTATCTATTAATATACATTAGTAACAAATTGATATAAAAAAATAAGTATTTTTTTATTTGGTTAAATAAAGTATCCTTTTTACATAAGTATAACATGAGATTTATTATATGGTGATTTTCATTTGGTTTTATGATGTGATTTATTATATGTTGATTTTCATTTGGTTTTATGATGTTATAGGTGTACTCAGTTTAAAGAGGTTTGCTTATAGTTCTGACAAGAAAACTGTATTATTTTCATAGTAAAAGTATGAGCTCATTTAAATAATTTTATGTGGTAGTGTTAGTCAAACAAAGAATTTCAAGGAATGTTTTGGTCCTTTACAAAGAAACATTTTTATCCTTAAATCTAATGTCATGGTACTCTATTTTTGGTTTTCAAAGAGCAGTGAAAACTAAAAAAGAACAAGAGCACATGAGAAAAACAAAATGGTTACAATGGTTGATACCCAAATATACAAAAGTTTCATATATTATATAAGAAGTCATTGACTTCCTCACTAACAAAACCATAATGCTCTCAAAGAAAATAAAGTGAAAAAGGAAAAAACAGAGAAAAGCAGGACATAAAGTCACACTCTCAGATACCCATTATTCTTAGAAACCAATCAAACCTTAATCAAAAAACACATCACTCTCACTTCTCCTTTTTAAACAGTTTTAACCTCGATTTGTTAGATTTTTTATGAGCTTATATTAATAGTTAATGTGTTTTTATTAAAAATGAACTAATGACATAATCATTGAGTAAGTGGATCCAATTATGTGATTTAAAGAAAGTTGAACTTAACGTCCATAACGGGCTAGTTTGATAATCAGTGTAGGCTATAAGTCATGTTAAAGCTTTTAGTAGGGAGGTTGACCAAAAACCAATTAGGGTTAGGCTAAGTCCCCTCTTTAACTCTATATAATCATAAAAGGACGTTTAAAACCTTAGAGTGTTTTTATCCCATTAAAAAAAGGCTACTATAAATGAGAGAATAGAGAGGAAGACCTAACCTATAAAACGCTGCATCTATGACTCAAACAGGTACGCAATCCTTTATGACTCATGTTATTATTTTATGATTTATATTCTAATTTTATATATGAAAATCTTAATTAGAAGTTAATATTTTCAATAAGCGGTGTCAAAGCTCAGGGCATACATAAGTTAGAATCAAATCACAATATTAAAATTTATTTTAAGATTAATTCATTGATTTTCGCATGATTATTTGTTCATATAGTCATATTCATGTCAATATTGTCAAACATAAACTTTAATTCAGGGTTTTTATTCATCTTGTTGCAAGCTTCGATTTGATATATTATTTGCTAATTAATTAATACTATAAATAAAAAAATTATAAATTTAAGTTTCGAATTTTATAAATCCTAATTTTTGTTATCCTAATTTCTTTATATTATTTTCTGTTATTTTTGCCTATTTGTGGTATAATATGATATGGGTCTTATTCCTCTCGTTTACATCTTTCTATTGATATATAATTTATGGCCTAATTTATTGTATGTTGAGAGAAATATAAGGTTAAAGTTTATGAGAATTATATTAAACCTAAAAGTTTATACTTTAAATTACGTATTTTTCACTCTTTTTCTGGGCAAAATAAGGCTATAATCAAATTTAGAACATTTGAAAATATAAGAATAAGCTTTTGAATCACCAAAATCGAATGAAAAATGAAGATTTTAAGATAAAAAATAGAAAATGGTTAGAATTGGGTCGTAACCAGATCACGACGATCGGATTATAGGAAAATCAAGTCGGTTTAACCCGCTTATAGAAGAAGAAAAGCCATATACATTACATGCACGAGGGCTTCATCACGGCATGTGCACATAAAAAATAATAAAAAAGAAAAATGGGTCGAACTAGGTTGCAGGATCTGAGGCCTAGGCTTTCGGGTCAAACACGTGATGCACACATGACAATCAGAAAACTACCGACATATAGTGGCGCGTGTGACACCAAAATCTATCGATCTTAGTGACGATTCACTTCTCTCTTAATTTTCTATTTTTTATGATTTTTATTTTATTTTTAAGATCCAAAATTAATAAAATAAGGCCTTTTCCTATTATTGAAAAATAAATTTAAAGCTTTTAATAGGAATTTAAATTTTCAAAAAATGTTTTAGTTATTGATATATATCAAAGTAATACAATCATTGAAATTTATAAAAAAATTATTTTCTCATTTGGTATATAGATAGTTTATTATAATAAGTGTTGTTTTATGTGATTTTAGGATACATACAGTTTAATATTTTATTCGATGTAAAATCACCTATGATTTTTTTTTAATTGTTATCACTAAAGTGATGTGATCATTAAAATCCAAGACAATTAAAATTTATGAAAAATGAATTTGATATTAAGAAACAAATTATGAGGTTTATGGTTAAATGAGATAATTATTAAAATTCATAAGAAAAATAATTTTTGTGTGGAAGACATCGTGAGATGTAATCAAGAGATTTGTGTGCTCAAAGTGGACAAATTTTGAGGTTGCTTATTTGGCCTAAATATATATGATTTAGAGAATTTTATTTGCTCAAAGGGGATATATTTTTCAGATTATGTGTATTCATATTTTGTTATCTTCTTATATAGAGACCATTAGTAGAATTATTGGCTCTATCCAAATATGGGCTAGTAATAATACATACGATATCTCAATATTGATTATATATTATCGATTATTATTAACTAATTATTTTATAATTTTTCAAATAGTGTCCCTCAAGTTTAATGATAATAACACATTAATAGAAGTTCTGACTGATTCGAATTATAAGAAATGGAAGTAAGATATAGAGTTTACTCTAGAAATCATGGATTTAGATTTAGTTTTACATATAAATCCATCATCACCGCTCATTAAGAACAACACTGATGATGAAAAAAGCTATTATAGGTAATGAGAAAGGACAAATCACTTTAGACTATTAGTGATAAGGAGATCTATTGCTCAGGATTTGCTCAGAGGACTATCTAAGACTACCAATATTAAAGATCTATTTATTAAAGTAGAAAAAAGGCATAATCTAGTTATAGTTCACACAGCATCCTGGTCTAATCAAATCGAACCTTAGCTTGATCTATTTCTGGTTCAATTGAATCAGCCAATGTTCTTACATTCAGTTCAAGGCTCAAAATAACTTCAGTCAAAGTTAAACTTAGTACCTTAAGGTTTTTGGCTGTGTTGAGTTGATTTATGATCTCAAAATTTGGATTTAAGCACTCAAGATTTAGAGACTTTTGAAAGTGTACATATAAAGAACGACAAAACACCTATTTTGAACATTGTCAATCAACCAACACATAGGAGAAGATTAGTTTCATTGTTCCTAACTTGAATGAAAAGGAAATAAGTACTACTAGAAAAATCTGAGGTTCGAGACCACTTTGAATCACACAAACACTGAAGTATTCGAAAACCGTATATAAAAGACAACTGTATGAAGTAAAGAAGATTGTTCCAACTTTTGAGCAAGAAAATATAAAGAATCCTAAAAAGCCATATCTACGATCGCATCTAAACATGTATAAGATTAATTTATTGAAACCTAAATATTTGTGAATCAAAATTGATACATAAAGGATGGTAAAACACAAGAGACTAAGGAATTTGAGAAAGTTAAATGAGAGAGAATTAAGGATAAAAATAAGGATTATAGTTTATTCTATAGCGATAGTCACATTGGAGATAGGTACTATTTTAGGCCCTATTAAAAATTATTTTATATACTTTCTCTTAGAAGGAATTAGTTTCTGGTTCTTTGTAAGACAAGATTGGATTATAGTTTAATTTCAGTAATAATAAAACAAAATGGTGTATGTCTCTAATGTCATTGTTAACTTAATTTATTTGATGAGTAGTATTGACACTTTTAGTTCTCTAGCATTCCCAATTTGTCTCTCATGTGAAGAATGTATTGTTAAGAGGTCTTTACTTAAAGGAAAGATCCTAGAAAATATGGTATAAACAGTTAAATCACGGGTCTAGAAAAAGGCTTAAGAAGTTAATTAAGGTTAAGATTCTTCCTATACTGTATCATAATAATAATTAGGAAATTATGCAAACCACGAAAAAAGAAAACTAATCAAGACCAAATAAAAAGTGGTAATTATAGTGAACCTTTCTCTACCACTCTATATGGTAAAAAAAACATATTTGGTCAATGACTTCTTGTATAGAGGATTTAAGCTAGTTTCCTTAGATTTAGATACAATAACCTTTGCTTCTTCTTTCGCCAAAATTTGAATCTTTTGTAGGACTACACCATAAGTCAAAAACTCTAACGAGGAGACTAACATTCTCAAATCCATCTTAAGTTCTCTCTTAAAGAGTCTTGCTTTATAAGTTTTAATGTCAATCAAATGTAGAGCACTAACGACTTGCATTTTTCTTAAGCATGTGATAAGCACATGTGATTGTCAGTATCACCCATTAGATAGAAATTTTCTCTAATTTTTGGATCTATTTTGGAAAGTTGATGAATCAATTAAGCCTATAAAAGATGGAAGGTAAAGTTCTTTAAATCACTAGACTACTTGCAAGTAACACTTGCAATCTTTAGATTTCAAGCCATAACTCTAACTCAACTATAAATTATAGTAAACAATTAATCAAGAAGAAATTTTAGAAATCACACAAGTTCTTATTAGGAGATTAAAAAGTGAGTGAGAGGAATAGATATTTTAGTGTTTATTAAGTTTATCTTAATAAGGCAAATTATGATGTAGATCAAGATTCTAATCACGTAACCTATAATAAGTAATTAATAGTCATAATTTTGATTAATTGTTTAGATGCTATAAGAAATGAAATGCAATGTATTTTAGATAAATAGAGATTGAGAAGTGGTTGAGTTACTTAAAGAATTCAAACCAATAGATTATAAATGGGTATACTACACTAAAAGTAAGGACAATATTGAAAAATTGAGAAAGCAAAGGCAATGTTGAAAGATTCAAGTTTAGACAAGTAGCAAAAGACTTCAACTAAAGAGAAAATGGATGTCCAGATAACTTTACTTAAAGGTAAGGTTAAGTGAAGAGCTTCATATAATTCAGTCTAAAGGATTTGTAAAAAGAGGCAAGGAGCATATAGTTTGCAAGTTAAAGAGGTCGATCTATAATTTAAAGTAAGTTTTTCATCAGTGAGAGCATTGATTAATGTATCCACATAAAGATTAATAGGAGTAAGTTTGCTTCATGACTCAAAGCAACTCTGGACCACAAGTTTCAACATAAAGGATTATAGAGAAGCTTCATATATTTTGGATATTGAGATTTATTACTGTAGATTTTATAAAATTTATGAATAATCTCAAAATGACATGTACATAAATCGAGGATTGAAAAGTTTTAATATATAGATACGAAAATATGAAAAAAGGTACCTATTGCAAAAGTGATATGTTTAACAAGATCAATGTTTTAAGAATGATCTTGAAAGAAATGCATTAAAAATGCTTCATAAGCATTTATAGTTGATAGTCTTATGTATGTAATTGGTAATTTCGTGTATATAAAGGTTTATGTTAAACTAAATATAGCTTTTATTGTGAGTATTCCTTGATCGACACATATAAAATTCTGAACATGTTTATTAGGTTATGGCTAAGGAAATGATAAGATATCTGTAAGGTATAAAGAATTTTGTACTAATGAAAAGGTTGATGCTCTCGTGTTAGTTAGGTATTCGGATGCAGATTTTGGTGGATGTCTAGATGATCTAGAGTTTATTTTAAATTATATATTTATATTAAATGAAAAAGCTAATTTTTAAAAAAGTATAAAGCAAATTATAATAGCTTTCTCAATTAGGTATATAGAGTATGATGCATGTTATGAAGCATCTACTTAAGGTAGTTAGCTCAAATATTTGATTTAAGAGTTTCAAATGGTTGATTCGATCTCTAAACTAAGCCTATAAAATTTATTGTGCTACTATATTCTATTTTAAGAATAACAAGATTAACAGTGATTCAAAGCATATAAAGATCGATCGAGTATTTGACAGCAAGGAATTTAGTGAAAAAGAAGATGATATAATACATCAAGATAGACTCTAGGTTAGATGCTTTAACCAAAGTTGTGAAACCTATAACTTTTGAGCGATATACTATAAACGTGGGTATACAGAATTTAATGATACTTTGGATTAATCAGAGTCTAATAATATATATATATATATATATATATGTGTGTGTGTGTGTGTATGTATATGTTTCGAATATTTATAAATAAAAGTACATTAAGGTTATTGTATTATTATATGATATGATGATCATCATTCGTGTTTGTTGTGTAATATAACAATTATATTTAATATGCCTATTAATACTATATAAAATCTCGAGAATAAAGTAATAATAGTAAGAGAATATGAGCTTGTTAAGGTTAAATTGAATATGTTTATTGATACTATATCATTTTTTTTAAGAATAAATAATAGTCATAGACTTATAAACTCGTTAGAGTTTGTTGAGGTGTGAATGTAAATATGGCTGTTGGATCGTCGGATCCTCGTCAGAAATAGTTGTTGGCCGGATCTTCTCTTGCAGAGCTTCACCTCAAAATCCCTACAAAGCAATAACACGCTAGGAGTTATATCGAGTGGGGTTTTCGACGGAGAAACTCTGATGTCTAAGTCAGCGAAAATGTGAAAATGGAGCAATTGATTCTAGTAAAAAGGAAAAGGGATGGAAAGCTTAAGTAAAGAAAGTAGAGTAAAATGAAAAGGAATTCAAACCCTTTTTATTGAATTTGCCTTTTTATATAGGGCTCTTGAGATATGATTGAAGTGAATTAGCATCGAAGAATGAGAATGATGGGATCACCTAGCTTGGGATAATGTGCTAGTCATTTTTATTTAAGGGATGTGACATCTATTAAGCCTAATAATATTGTCAAACTTCCTGGGCTTCAACGGAAAATGGGACAAATGTCTGAATTTTGCTAGGGCGACGCTTATTTATTGCAGGGTCCTTAATAATTAACCATTCTTATTTTTGATGATCTCCAAGGGTTGGTGACGTGTCAGGCTTTCCCGGGAGGCAATGGTCAAGGAGCCTGGGTAGTAGGCAGTTAGGGACCTGAGGGTCCCTAAGGGGCCGATGGTGAGTAGTCAGGTTGTTGAGACGCATGAGTCAGGGAGCCCGGATGACTAATAGTCGGGGTTCCTGGGAGGCAGGTGGTCAGGGACTAGGGTAGTGGACAGTCAGGTTCCTGAGGGCATGAGTCAGGGAGCCTGGGTAGTGGGCAGTCAGGGTCCATGAGGGGTAAGAGATTAGGTGATACTATTAAAGGTGACGAATGTCCATCTGAGAGGCCTCCAAATGCCGTTCGATCTTTTACTCAAACATCCAGTCCCTCAATTTCTGGTGTGAGACTTGAAGAGCTCTCATTAGAAACTATTTGTTTGACTGGGTGGGTCTCAGTGGTTGGATCGTTTTTGAGAATTGTCAAGGGCTAGGGGTGTTCCCGTCATGATGTTCGCACACTGGTAGTTATGGATGACCTATCTTGTCCTAGTTCCTTGATAATCTGCTTCATTAAATGTGAACTGCCCAACTGTCAGCTTGGAAGTCCATTAGTCTACAAGCTGTCATCGCTTCAAGTTCCACAACCATTAAAGTCGAGATACCAGTGGTTCATGTGTCAAACCCTCGATGGCTAGGGGTCGAATTATTCTCGAGCTGTGAAACCATTGATGGGGTTCAGACACATGGTAATACCTTGACTGTAAAAACCAACGATCGGGATCTGGGGTTTTATTAGTATAAAAAAAACCTATCTCCCCTTCTTCTCTATTCTTGCTTCTGAGTTTTTACTGCTGCTACTGCTGTTTTATTATTGTTCCAAGGATCCTTGTATTTTCCGTCTGAATTCTTCATGCCGCTTTCCTTTCGTTCGCCGTTTGATTCGTGAGTGTACGGTTTCTCCCTATTGTTTTTATGAATCTTGTTTTGCATTCTTCCTTTGTGACTTTATAAATGTACATCTTTAGATTTTTATCACAATTTCAGATTTTTGTCATTTTTGGAACATTCCTGCGGGTTCGATTTTCAGTGAGGTGGGGACAACATTTCTGCTTCGTTGGTTTAGATTGCTTATGATAACATTTGGTCAAACTTTCTTCGTGGTGAGTTTTTACTGTGCAGGTTAAAAAAAATAAACCAGCAAAAAAATCTGTCGGACACTACCCGATCAGGAGCATGGTCTGCACAAGACCTCTTGCTCGGTCATAAGGAGGGAGAGGAATACCTTGGAGTTTCTGAACAGGCGAGAGTGAAGGTCCAAACGAAGATGACTGGTACCCCTCCATAGTCATTGAGGCAGATATTTACACTTATAGGAGGTTGCTTGCCATTCCTGATCATGTGCACCTTAGGGTGCCAGGTGCCCTTAAAGTCCTAAGCGTACTGGCCCCTAGGGAGATGGCCATGAATAAAGAGCACCTGCTAATAGGGGCTCAACTTCCCCTTTAACACTACTTCATCAGGATCTTCATAAATTTTGGAATCCCTTGGTACCAGCTTACACTGAATAGCTGGAGGATCCTAAGCGGTCTATTTGTCTTAAAGGCTAGCGCAGGGCGACTTTCCCTAACCCCCGATGAGATATTACACTTCTATGCGCTCAGAAAGAGTGTTAGCCAGTACCCGGGGTGATACTATTTATAGATTCACCCCGGGTATCAGACAAAGATAAAAGGAAATCCTTCATCCAACAAACATTGAAAGGACCACTAATTTATCGCCAGTAGGGATTGGACTGGACTGCTTCAAGGCCCCATACTTTCCACCTTTGAGGAGATAGGTAGCACCTCAAACATATATAGACCTTTGGTTGAAGACCTTACTTTAGTAAAGTAGATTACTGACCCATTTTTAATACAGAGATGGGAAGGGACTAGCTTGACATTCCAGCTAGTATGGCAATATTTTTGGTAAGTCTGGCTACCACAGATGTCAGGTTCCTTTTAAACCCGGAGAACCTGGTTGACTCACAGTTGGTATCTCAGACGGTGACAAGGGGCGAGCTTTCGAAAGTTAGGGCTACTATGAGTAAGTGTAAGTCTTTGCTCATGATCGATTTTAACAAGTTCTTGAGAATTAATTTCTGATCATGATCCCAAACTTTGTTGCAACTGTTGCAATTTCTTGAGAATTAACTTTTAATCATGATCCCAAACTTCGTTGTAGCTGCTGCAGCTGGGAGGCTGAGAGTGGCTGACATCCTGAAGGGGCTGCTGTCCAAAGGAAGACACAAGGTAGCCTCCGAGGCCCAGACTAAGGCCCCTTGGGATAAAGGGAAAGGGCCTATAAAGGGAAGTCCCCAAAAGACTCCCAAGAAAGGAGGCAATAAAATCGAGCGCCCAAAAGCAAAGGGCATATCAATTTGGAAGCGGCATGAGGAGGAGGAAGAGAGACATCCTCGGGGGGGCAATCCTTTTTAGGCTAAAGATAAAGGCAAGAGGCGTATGTATGATGACCAGGTTGAGCATAGGACAAAATAGAGATCCGACTGTCCCTATCCTCCTCCCCCTCAATGGCAACACAAATGAAGATCCCCAGTTGAGAGAAAAGCGCATCAGTCTCCCCGACGAAGGGTTCAGGGACTCAAAAAACTCTTGAGTAGAGCCACAAGAGCCAGTCTGGTTACAGAGGGGCAGGTAACTGAGACCAGGCCCCTAACACAAATGTAAATAATGATGAGGATCGGGGTTAGAAGAATAAAGATCTGACTAATAAAAAGGCCGATGATGTACCTCCTCTAAAAGATAGGGACGAGGAGTAGGATAACCTCCAGTTGGAGGATTTGGCCGAGGATAAGAGGCAGTATTTTGGCCACCTTCTCCTAATATTAAATGGGATGAGAGGAGTGATCACTCATGAGGAGGCCAATATTATGTCTGACTTGTCTCCCCTACAGGCTTTGGATAGTCTGAGCATGTATGCTAACAGAGTAAGTCTTTATACCCCTGGTCATCTGTATTTGGTAAAAAGATCGTCCCATCTTCTTCTTGAGATGTTGACTTATTTTATTTTCTTTATACAGAATTCCTATCTATTAGACCTCTTCATAGAAGACTTCCAAAATGCAATGAAAGTCTGAGAGTGGGCACTCAAAACAGCAAGGAAATGGGAAAGGTTTTAGTGTATATGCCCTAGAAACCATTCGTGTTGTCGATTTCAGGACTTTTGATCTTGTATAAACTTTATATTTATTA
>JAVXUL010031263.1:0-11417 GCA_035590515.1 Trichilia minutiflora
ATCGAACGAATTACTATTATGCACAATAGATGCAAAAACATGAACAGAAACTAAGGTGAGGTTATAATTATACCCTTGCAGTACAATCACAGGTGTGATATTTTTAATCCTTTTCCTAGATCATGACTCAACTACTCCTATAAGATGAACTCTAATCCTTACTTTATCTTTGATTCTCTATTTGACTTTCTCAATTCTTTAGTCCCTTATGTTTTGCCATTCTTTACTATATCAATTTTCATTCAAGAATTTTTAGGTTTCAACAAGATAAACCTATACATGTTCAGATGCGATCGCAAATATACTTCTTAGGGTTCTTTAAGTTTCTTGCTCAAAAGTTGGAATGATGTTATTTGCTTCATACAATTGTTTTGTATACACAGGCTTCGAATACTTTAGTGTTTGCGTAAGTCAAAGTTGTCTCAGGCCTTAGATTTGTCTAACAGTACTTATTTCTTTTTTATTTAAGTTAGGAACTATGAAACTAATTCTTCTTCTATACGTTGATCGATCGAGGACCTTCAAAACATGTATTTTTCTTTTGCTTACTCATGCATTACCAAAAATCTCTAAATCTTGAGTGCTTAAATCCAAATTCTAAGGTTATAAATCATTTCGACACACCAAAAGACTTTAGGGGTACTAAGTTTGACTCTAACTGAAGTTGTCTCGAGCTTTAAATCAACTTTGAGAACATCGATTGATTCAATTTAACTAGGAATGGATTAAGCTGGGATGCGATTTGGTTAGACCAAGATGCTGTGTGAACCATATATAGATTGTGCTTTTTTCCTACTTCAATAAATAGATCTCTAGTATTGACAGTCTTAGGTAGTCTTCTGAGTAAATCCTCAGTAATAGATCCCTTTATTACTAATAAACTAAAACAATTTACCATTTTCCATTTTCTATAATAATATTTCTCATCATCAGTATTGTCTCTAGTGAGCGGTGATGGTAGATCTATATATAGAATCAAATCTATGTCTATAATTTTTATAGTAAACTCTATATCTTACTTCCATTTCTTGTAACTAGTCAGGACTTTTATCAAGGTGTTATAATTATTAAACCTGAAGAAAACTGTTTTAAAATATTATACCATAGTTAGTTAACAATAACGGGTATTAATATTAAGACCTCGTATGTATCATTGCTAGCCCTCTTTTGAGCAGAACCAATAATTCTACTAGTGGTATCTATGCATGAAGACAACAAAATATGAATATATATAATATAAAAAATATATCCTTTTTGGGTAGATAAAATTCTCTAAATCATACATATTTAGGCCATAAGTAATCTCAAAATTTATCCCCTTTGAACAAATAAATTTCTTAATTACATCTCATAGAATCTTTCACGCAATCATTAATTCTCTTAATTACCCTTATGAATTTTAATAATTATCACATTGAATCATAAACCATATAATTTATTTCATAATATCAAAATCATTTTCTATAAATTTTAATTAGCCTTAAATTTTTAATGATCATATTACTTTGGTGATAACAACTAAGAAAAATCGTAATTAAAATTTTTTAAAAAATTAAAAAAATAACATAATTATTAATTATTATGTGATTTTACATCGAATATGATAGTAAACCGTATATATCATGCAATTACATTAAACAACACCTTATTGTCATAAATTATCTTTATAATAATTAGAAAAAATAAATTTTCTTTATAAATTTTAGCAATTGTATTACTTTGATAATTATCAATCACTAAAATTATCATAAATTTAAATTTTTATTAAAATTTTAAATTTTATTTTTCACTAATAGGAAAAATCCTTAATTTATTAATTTTTGATATTCTAAAAATAAAATAAAAATTATCAAAAATTAAAAAATTAAATAAGGAGTGTATCGTGGTCAAGAATGCCAAAATCCGACACTGCACGCGCCCTTATATGCCACTATACGTCGGTTAATTTTCTGGTTGACGCATGTCCTTCACGTGCCCTTACACACGTCTCCTTGATCAAGACGGGTCGATTGACCCGGTTCACCCATTTTCCAAGATCTATTGACCAGAATTAACCCGATCCAATCTGTCTGTTGCCCAAATCTATGAGCCTAGTCCTGACCCACTCACGTGAAGTACAAGCTCCACACGCGTGTTGGTCAGATGCCATGCTTCTGTCTTTTATACGTGTACCGCATATGCAGCACGCACCTTTTCTTCTTTTTTAGGCGGGTTGAACCCGACTCGATTTACCTGTAATCTGAGTCGTCATGACCTAGTTATTATCTAATTCTTATCCTTTTGTATTTTCATCCTAAAATCTTCGTTTTTCGTCTGATGTCTTGAATCTAATTATGGTTTTATTTTTCGAAAAAACTGATGAAAAATTACCTAAATTTAGGTATAAACTTTCAGATTCACAATTAACCTTAGAAATTTTAATCCTAAATTCCTCTTAATATCTAGAACATAATGTCACATATAATATATCAATAAAAAGTTTATAAAAAGAGGAACAAAACCCATATAACAATTCATCATAAATATCCAGAAAATAACATAAAATATTACGAAGAAATTAGGATACAAAAAATTAGGGTTTATAAAGTTTGAAACTTTAATCCTTAATATCTTCGTGTATATTATGAATCATACAACATATAATATATCAATACGAAGCTAATAACGAGAAGAATTAAATCCCAAATCTTTTCACATATCGACGATAAAATTAACATAAAATATAGACAAGAATATGGTTATATAGACATATAATCATACGAAAACTAATAGATTAATCTTTAAAATAAATTTTAATATTGTGATTTGATTTTAATTCATATATGCCCTGCGCTCTGATACCACTTGTTGAAAATCTTAATTTTCTATTAAGATCGTCATACATGAAATTAGAATACAAATCATGATAAAGATGCGTACCTTATTTGGCCATTGTTGTAACTTGTAGCGTTTCTAAAAGGTCATGTCTTCTTCTCTATTCTCTATTTTGTGACAGTCAACTAAATGAGAAGAAGGTAGAATAGGGTTTTAATCCTATACTTTCTTTTATATAGAGGTAGAGAGGAGTATCCTAATTTTAGTTGATCTTTACTGGGCCTCTCCATTAAAAGTTTCAACATGATTCAAGCCTACACTAACTGTCAAACTAGCCCATTAATGCATTAAGTCTAATTTTTTTTAATTCACATAGTTGGATCCACTTTACTCAATAATTATGTCATTAGCCCCTTTTTGATACAATCACAATAACCATCAATATAAGCCTACAAAAATCCAACATTACCTGATTTGATCTATATCTGCAAACTAAATTAAAGTGTTACCTGCTTTTAGTGCCATTCCTGAGGATGGAAGAAGAGCTGCATATGCCGAAGCTCTTGCAAAGAAAAGAGTCAAGGAGGAGGCAAGAACAGATGCTGAAAAGGCTAGTAAAGCAGCTGAGGCATCAAAGAAGCTTGAAGAAGAGGTGAAAAAGCGTTCAGAACAAGAGGCTCGGGCAACTAGTTTAGCCGAAGAAGCTCAAGAGAGGGCTGAGGCTGCGGGGACTGCAGTGAAAGACCTATTGAGTAAAGCAAAAGATATTAGTTCAGGATTTTCTTGGGATAAATTTAGTTCCCCGATTACAACTTCAGTTCAAAAATCTACTTAGATACCAGAAGTGCAGATAGCTACTGTTAGGGGACAAACTGCCCAAGAAAGCTGCTGTTAAGCAAACTACACCAAAGCCCAAAAGGACACAGATGGAGTCAAAACCGGAAGTAAGAAAGGTGTTTGGTGGATTATTTCAGCAAGAAACAATATATGTCGACGACTGAGGTCATACCTTGCAACATATTTTCAATCTTTGTGGCTAATTTTGTGTGAATGTTATTTGTTATGTGTGTTAATATTGTAATTGATGAATGGATGGTTTTACGATGAATTTTTAAAGTATGAAACTTGTACCCGCTTTAATGCTTTCAATTATATGTATTCGCCAAGCCCTTAAATTCTTGGTGATTAAATAAATCTCTGGCATTGTCTATTGGGAATGCTTTTTATACACCAAAAATTGAGAAGAAAATTTTAGGTGAAATCATCAATTCTATAATGCCAAGGATTTTCACAAATTGTAGATGCATTAACACTTCATAAATTAATCACATTTTTGTGCAAATGGTCAACGTGAAAGGGGTTGACAATAACAACAACAAAAGATGCTACGTTATAAATGACAATGATAATAACGACAGTGTAAAGTGTCAAAAACTATTTAGTGTCAAATAACAATAATGATTAATTAGCAAATCACAAACTTTAACTTTTTAAATTAAATTGTTAACCTAAATTAATATCCTCTCTCTCTCTTTCCCATAAGGAACCGGTCAATATTCATTATAATATAGAGGTTGTGAAACGCACTTGATATTCCAATCAGAAGAAATTGTTTATCGGGGATAAAAAAGATTGTCGTCTCTCGTGAAGCAACTTATTTTTCTCCCCATGCATATTGATATTCATGAAATTGGGGACTTGCAAAGACATCCATATTGATGAATGGCTCGATCACATTTAAGAGTTGTACGAGATAATTTACCCTCTACAAGAATTCAACAAATACGACCTTTAAATGTTTAGTTATGTCTATATTTTAATAGACATAATTTAACCTACTTCAATATAATTGTCATAGGCTTGAACTGAATATATATATATAAGAATAAATTTTAACAAAATGGATCTTATACGTGCAAAGAGAATACGAAGCCATTTAAGTATAAACGGAAAACATGTATACATAAAATGTAATGCATATAATTACATATTCTAATATATCCATGATCGGTGGCCTATCTATGTATACTTTGCTTCAGGTTAGAAACTAGGTACAGAAATTGTAAGAAAGAAAATGATAAGCTTTTTGATATATATCTTCGTTTATCATAGACTGAAATAATTGCAATCTGCATTTTTCAAAGACGGAATCTAGTCTTCGTTTTGTTTACGAGTGCCTCGAATTATAATATTCTCCAATAATCAATGGACAGGGCACTTGGACAATAGTAAATTTCTCATTAAGATTGCATTTGCGATAAATTGGGAAGTTAATTACCGAGAAAAAGGTTCGTTGCAAACAATACCCTTTTCTTTTCAGCGAACAGAAAATTGGCATCTAGTAGGAGAACATGGTACTGTGAAAGTACGTATATAATCAAGTCATCATGTGAAGGCAACTAAAAATAAAGGTAAATGATCCCAGATATTTGATATATGAAATTCAATAAATGATGCTATTGACGATACTTACACTCAATAGGTTAGTAATGTTCTCCATCTAACTATCAGGACTGACTGAATTACAAGTACAATATCATCAATAGGTGCCTAATACTCCCATTTTCATATAAACAGTAAGATGAATGCAATTCTGGATATAACTAAATATTGGTATATTATTCTAAGTGAATCCAAACGTCAGCTGGAGTCTAAACCCACATTTTGGTCCATTCCGATTACATCCCTTATATGACAATGAACCACTTCTTAAACAACTGAATTTAATAAGCGCACACTCATGGCCTGCTTAATGTAATGCAACCAAGACTGACAAATAATGATACTTGAAATCCATATATATAATCTTCTTCCACACTGGTTACAAACATTTAATTCGAATAAATCTTATTAATGGACCTAGCTATAAGAAAAATTAAACATCTTATATCTTTTACACACAACCCACTGCCATTATTTGTATATTGGTGAACAGATACGAGAAGTGAATGTATAGAAAAATTAAATGGAACAGAATGTGGATCACGTGCTTCAAGAATATTCAACTAACTGGTGTAACCCTCTAAATGGGCAGAATATTTACAGGATAAGGAGATATTTGATAAAGAAGATTCCTTTATTCAGCATTGTTATTCTCTTCATATCTCGTATTGAAGCAAGCTGAGACTAGAGAGAGAATTACAATTTCACCTAATCATTAGATTAGATTAGTATCCTTAATTTAGATACTTATGCTAAAACATTCCAAAAAATTTATCCTTGTTTTGGACAAAACGTACATATCAAAACTCTATTTTATGCTCATGCATGTCAGCTAAAGGAATTAAGCAATGCTTCAAATGTAACATGCTCAAGGTATGTATATTTATATATAGATACACACACACCCTAAGTAAGCTAGAGTATATATGCATGTTCAGGATATGCGCACTAGCTTGACTTGATGAACTTGTTGGATTTGATTTTGTTATCTAGGGATGAAATACCCTAACTAAGAGCTCTTGCTTGCAGAGTAGGTAACTTTTAATATGGTTGATAGATTGAAATTTGATTCACTATATATACAGTTCCTAACTACAGCATCCCTCACTAGAGCTAAAATTTTGTCCTGACGTATGCAGCCCGGCATAAAACATCAAAACTTATATTTGACCAAATCATGGAGCTCTCTTACATATATTGTAAACACTACAACAAATGAACACCAAATACCATGATACCATAAAAATCGATGAAACTGAAAATCAATGAAATTGCAAGTTTGTATAGATGAGTAGCTGGACTTATATATGGTAATAAGTTGCCAAAACAATATCACCAATAAAAATCGTTTCCTTGCTACATGAAGTTATAGCATAATAATTAGCAAAAATGAAGAACAAGAGAAATAATTAATTTTCTCTTGTTTTCAGAAGAAATTTTTGGTACCCGTGGATGATGTTGAGTCCTGAGGCTCAAACCCCAGTCTAAGCTCAAGGTCTAAATCTGATTCTGATGAGCTCGATGACAATTCCTTTATTTCAGTGCTCCCAGTATGAATTACTTGACTGCCGTCAGGGTTTGGATTTTGATCAATTCCCAATGGTCTTTCAACAAACAAAGGCAGTTTCCGGACTTGTCCAAGTTGGGATTTTTCTGATTCAGTGGCATCCTTTTCTTCCCAAGAAAACCAAGGAGGGCAGTTAGTGGCTATTCTTTCTTGATTCGTAGCCTTAACTTCCATTGATGGCGGTATTCTGTTTGTGGGAATCGGATGATAAGAGGCTCTTATCTTTGAGACATCGAGTGATTGTTGATTGGATTTGTTTGATGAGGCTGCAGCTTGCTTGAGCTTAGCTTTATCTTTGCGATGGATATTCATGTGACCTCCCAGTGCTTGAGCATTAGAGAAGCCTCGCTTGCAAAAGGCACAATCGTAAGAACTAACTACGCTTGCAGCTTGTTCATCCGAGGTTTCTTGGCTGCTCGGATTTTCTGGTGAAGGCTGATCAGTCTCCATTATAGCTAGCTAGCTTTCGATTTCTGAGAGAGAAAGAGAAATGGTCAACTGGAAGATAGTGAAAAGTTTATATATATATTTATTGATTGTAAGAGTTTTAAGGCCTGCTGTGTCTTCATCAACACAGTGAACTGTAATGCAAATTCTATGATTAATTAGATAATTTCAACGCTATAACAAAAGAAAAATGTGGCATCACTGATATTGGTCATTATTTTGATAGGTAGACTGGCAATGTTTTTTATTTATTTATTCATATAGAAAATCTATTTATTTCAAATTTGTTTTGCTTCTTATGGTTTGGAGTTTTGCATTAATTGCATGATGTTGTAAATGAATATTATTTAAGGGCAAGGAATTTATACACTTATAAAGGTTAGTCAATTATATATTTCAGTTCTACTAAAAACTCTTGCCAACCTCAATTCGTTACAAAATTTGTTAATTAGTTTTGAATATTTTTTTTATTTTTATTATAATTAAAATAATAAATTTTTAATTATAATTATTTTAAAAGTTTAATATATTAAATTATTTTTATTTTTGTCTAGATTTATAAATTAAACTAATGAGTAGAAATCTCCATATATAAGTTTTTTTAAAAGTAATTAGACTAAAATGTAAATTTGGTCAAATGTTAAGAGTGTGTGTGTGTATATATATTTTATTATCGGACATTTAATCAAGAAAATAGAAGCACCACGACAAATACTAAAGGCCATCAAAACTAATTTTAGACACAATATAGGTAAATAATTAATTATCGTAATTAGATACAATCAATTTCTAATAATACGGTTGAATTAATTAATTAATTACAACGAGCTATCAGTATTTGAACAACAAAAACTCTATAATGTCTCAAGAAATTCAAACATCAAACGCTTTGTTATTGTAAAATCTAAATTAACTATTTACATATTTGGCAGCTGTACATATATATTTTAGTATAAGAATTATATATATGATCTTTATTTAATATAGTTTTCTTCTTCTTTTTTTCCTTTCATTTTAATTAAGATATTTGCTAAAATTGGCCTGATGATTTTCTTGGTTTGACAATATATATCATTACATCTTACAGATAAACGTCAATGCATATAGACATCAATCAAAATTTTGGAGTATGTATGTATGTGTATAAACTGTATGCTTATAATGCTAAGATAAAAAGACCATAACTCGTGTAAATAAACAATACATTTTGTTTAAGTACTGCTATATATATATATATATATGCTTGTACAAATTAGTTCATACAAATTGAAATGAATATTATAATCTTGTCAAATTTTCACATTTTTATAAGAGTACAATAAATAAATATATGAGACATATAATAATAATAAATAGAATTTTATAAGAATTTGCAGTATTAATATTACTATTATTTTTAATTAGTTTGGTTAATTATGTATGTTTTGGCCTATAAATTGTACTTGACATTCCAAAAATTTGGGAACATTCTAGTGTGTGAAAATACTCAGTACTTAGGAATTATGTCATATGGAATGGAACTTCTTGAAGAGAATTATCATGAGAGAATAATAAATGTGTTCTAGACTTTCTATAAGGAAACAGATGTTAACTAATTTGAAATTGAAATAAATAAACGAAAATTTTAGCAATACACTTTTTTGTTTTAAAGAATATTAACCAGATTTAATTATGATTCTTATTATATTATATGCATGCAGTAATAAAGTTAATAAATTTTAATTTTTAAATATTTTATTTTTTCAGAAGACTTTACTATATATCGAATTCTTATCAATTTTCAATTTTTGACCGCCTTCACATAATGCAACGAATCATACAAACTGCAAATCTGTGGTGACTGGTCAATCAAATATCAAAGACCAAGCAAAACTTGACCGAAATGGTAGCTGGGTTGGCTATGTACTTATTTAACCTTTTGATATCTAGCTGGGCCAACAGACATAGCTATGGAATTGAGCCACGTGGAGATTTATGAGGCATGGAAGTGAAGATGGATGGGTCAAGTATGCCACTCCGTCAGCTTAACAAGTATACCTCTCTCTGTCATTGTCATCTCGAGACCGATCGAGAGTTTACATATGGCCCTACGTTCCAATTTGATTTGGACTCTGACTTTTTCTTTGTTTTGGACCATCATCGATTGATATTGTAGAAGGCGCTGCACGTCATCTCAAGCATCTCCAACTTCAACAATAAGGAATAATAAGACTACTAGGCTTCAGAGTTCAGACAAAGTGTTTACAGTTTCCAACTTGTTGAAATTTTCAAATGAATTTATATTGTCTTTAAATATATATATATATATATATATAGGATGAGCGTATTATTTATCCTATTAACGTTTTGTTTTAAATATTATTATTCAATTAAGACCATCTATCTGTCTCTTGCGCTTGTCTGTATTCAAAATGTATAGTTTATGTGCTTTCTAAATCCAACAAATCCGAAAATTAATAATATTATAAAATACTCTATTAATTTTACTTTTTTTCTTTTGGAGATAAATTTTATAAATTATTAAATTAATTTATTTAATTTCTCTGAAAGTAGATCTTATAGTGCTTAATTAATTTGTTACCTTCCAAATTCTTCTGGAATACAATTAACTGTATAATAGTATACGCTTACTCATAAATATATTAGTTGAGCTGATCGATAGTTAGCAACAATATTGTTTGAAATTTTGAACAAAACAAAACACTCTCTTTCGTTGCTAGTAATATTCCATTGATGTATTGCATTCATCGACATTTATAATTCACTTTGATATTATATATTGTGAAAAACTATAATTTGACCTTTCTCTTTCTTTTCGATATTTTTTTATAATTATTTTATGCAAGTATATATTATCTTTATTCTGATTATGCAACAACAGAAGATTGAGTTCTCGGTTCCAAACTCTGTGAAAATGAAGGTTTCGTAGGATAGTACTATTGTCTTCTGATCCATCGAGAAATGGTCATGGAAGTAAAGAATTAAGAGCGAGATAGTGTTGCTGAAAATATGAAGGAAAATTTTGAGAAACAAGTTGTATGATAACTAACCAAAAGTCAAGCGAAGAATTGACAAAACAAAATGTAATGTGGAAGCACATCAAGTCAGTAAATATTGTCCCCACCGGCTAAAAATTCCAAATCCTTATCTAAATTATTGTGTTTATTGCTCTTAGACCTATAATTCATGCGAGAGATGTCATATCAGAATCCCATCATCCATGTAGGAACCCCAATACTAATTGGGTTCATTGATTGTGAACGAGAATGTCAATACCATTGACCATCTCACCAACAACTCAAATAGCCATCCTCCGAATTGCATAAGAAGGTGAGCTCAATTCATCTCGCCGCTTGTTCAAGTAGTCATTCATAGAGTAGCATACGAAGGTTGGTTTTTGTCCATCTCACACTCTTGATGGTCAGCATCCATCTCAATATAACTGTTCATCTAAATAATAAGAGATGAAAAGTGGCTACGATAGAGGTGAACATCGAGATAAAAGATGAGAGGTACGATCATATCACGCAATGAGGATATCATATAATTCCTAACATAGCCAACACTAAAATCTTCGATGTCAAACAATGACAATCATGACATCACAATAACTGATACCAAACATGAATAAGGTAATTTTAACACCGTTAGAACTAGTTGATTTAACTAATATAATTTTTTTTAAGTGATTTAAGAAGTCTAGGTTCCACTTTCGCTCACATCAAATTGAGAGAAACCTTAATTATTTTCTTATAATAATTATAAAAATGTAGCTTCAGTATTAAAAGTGAAGTATACTAGATGGTTTATCGCATAGGAAAAATTATCGAATATTATCCATGTAAAGGTTGTCTTTCGTATCTAGGAAATCAAAATTAAAATTGAAACTTTTAGAATAAAACTCTATTATATTGAAAAAGAAATTAATGATGGTAAAGGATTCCAATCTAATAAATTTAATTGTCAATCATATAAAAATAATAATTTAGACACATAAACTCTTAATTTGTCCAAACTAACATCCATAGCATATAGTATTGATTGAATACAAAATCAAAATAATTAGAGCATGTTTGGGGTAGCTTTTTAAATGCTTAAAAGCTGACTTTTGCTTCTCTTAAAAAAAAAGAGATTTTAAAATTAAGAT
>JAVXUL010031284.1:0-11416 GCA_035590515.1 Trichilia minutiflora
GTTTGGATGACATGTTATTGAAAATGTTTTATCAGGATTTGTGAATGCCTTACAGGCCTACAGGGGGTGCTCTGTGTTATTGAGTACACCCTGGAGGTTTGTGGCGTCTGTCACAGGTGGGCCCCACGGGTTGGGGTGTGACACCTTAACTTACCAAAATATTGAAGAAGGATTAGTTTTACTATTCTTAACTTGTGTACAAAAGAAATAAGTGTTGCAAGATAAATATGAGGTTTGAGACCACTTTGACGCATATAAATACTAAAATATTCAGAGATCATGTATACAAGGTAACTGTTCAAAGCAAAAAAGATTATTCTAGTTTTTAAGTAAAGAAACATGAAGAATCTTAAAAAGTCATATTTACGATCATATCTGAATGAGTATAAGATTAGGTTATTGTAACCTAATCATCTATGAATCAAAATTTATATAGTTTTTTAAATTTATTCATTTTGTGTTATTTTATATTATGACTAGTAAAATTAATTTTGATTTAGCTAAGATAAATATTAGTATAGTATGTCTTGAAAACCATTTACACTATCAATTTTAAGGTATTTTATATTGAATCACTTTGTAATATGTATCGTACATATTATCAATAAAAAATTATTCTTTTCATATGTATAACTGTTTTCTCTTTCTTATTATATTAATGAATACAGTATCTATATGAATGCCTAGATAATTAAATTATCTAAACTATTTTTTATATATGTAGTATTGACTAAATATCAGTATCATATAATAGGTACACTAAATGTCTTCGATGAATATCATGAGATGATATTAGTACAGGTGATAGTGAGAGTCATATCATTAGAACATTAGTGTAGATTAACAGTTAAAAAATTATTTTTCAAATAAGATAAAAAATGATGAATCACATAGAATGTATACAGTTAATGATTCGTCACTCATGGTGCTAGTGTGTGACATACTTTTTTTACCTGAGATATCATAATCATTATTTGATATAGATGTACATGGTTTATATGGTGTATAAATACAGGACTAATCATATCTTGTACAAGAAACTGATTTAATCATAGGTTATTTATATCAGGATACGAATAACTATCAAGATGAGATTCGTCGACTCGTTATATAAGATATTAAGTTTTTGTTGACTCAATTTGGATTTAAGTTCTCAGTTAGGCATAAGTAAATGGTTGAAAAGAAAATCTTCGATTGGAGTTCAAATCAAGTCACACAAAAGAGTTTCGTGATGACGAGTTTAGTACGTAATGACTAATAGTCTGAAACAAATACTAAGTTTAGGGTTTTGACATTTTGTTAGTCCAGATTTAGTTAAAATTAGATGACGAAGGGACATAACCTATACAGTAAGTACAATCAAGAGTAAAAGGTTCAATAAAGATTTTCTTCATTATAGTTTAGAGATTATAGCATATTATTGGATATTAACCATAGTCGTTGAGCATTCGAAGAGTTCTGAATGGAACTGATAAGATTGATTCTGACTCACAGCTAACTTCATATTGAACACAAAAGGTCACAGCTAATAAACATTTTCTTATCCTTGTTAAAAAAGAAAGAGAAAATATTAATTGTTATTTGCTAAGAGAGCTAACACTCTTGATGATGACAATCGGTTATCGGCTATGCGTTAAATAGTTTAATAGAACTGATGGCTTGATAAGTTGACTCGATTATAAATTAATATAAGTTATAAATATTTTATTAATATTAGATAATATAAATAAAATTAATTAAAATTAATCAAAGGTGGCTTGACTAGCTTTAAGATAAGCTTGACATTGAATAGTTTAGTGAGGACAAACTTGTTATTTTATTATATACTGTTACAAAGTTTATTGGATAAGCTTTAGGACTTATTTTTCTTTGATCTTTTTGATAAGGATATATGAGTCATTATGGCATTAGTATATAAAATGGGCATTTTTCTAATTTTTGATTGATTTTTTAATTTTTTTAAAAGATGAAATTAAAAAATTAATAAGGCTCTATCTTTCTTCATTTCAACCAAGCTTGGATTCAAGCATTTGAGTTTGATCTTTGGAGGCTTAGTGGTTTCTAAGCTTAATCTTCATCAAATTAAGGCTAAAGGTTAGACATTATATGCTTATTTTGATGATTTTTCAAAGATTGATTTCATAAGCATGCTTTAATTTGATTAAGCCCTAAACTTGTGATTAACATCATTAAACAACTATTAATAGAAAGGTTGAATAATATTAATTATAATATATGAAAAAGAAGAATTTTCTATTTGACGAGATACGAGAAAATATTATACGTTATTTAAAAAGAAAAACATAGAAAATATAGCTTTAGGTAAATGGGAGAAGGATAATGAGTTAGCTAAGGCAATAATTCTTAATAACATTTAAGATGATCTACTTCTTTTATATGAGGGCTATACTATAGCTAAATAAATTATAGATGTATTAGATAGTAAGTATGGATCGAAATTGATATATATATTCAATTAATGTTATCATAATTTAATAGCCTATATATGAATGAAAGTGAAAGTATAGTAAATCATATTATTAAGATAGAATTACTTATAAAAGATATTTCAAATGTTGGACATGAAATTTTTAATAAGATGCAGGTATTGATCTTTCTTAATAGTCTATCAACAACATATGATCATGTTATAACCTTAATAACATATAGGCAAACTAATTTGGCTAGGGTCATATTGTCTACAATATTGGTAATTAAAGATGTCAGAATGAATAGAAAAAAAAAGAGGAGAATTACTTTTACAACCTTCTCTTGGTAGAAAGTTCTCAAATTGACGAAGGTAAGTAAAATGAGAAGAATTCTAAGTAAAAGAATGGATAACGGAAGCCTCGACCAAAAAATAAAAAACACAAGAAAAATAGGTGCTTTATATATGGGAATACTGGTTATGTCAAATTCAAGTGTCCAAAATAAAAAGATAAGAAGAAAGAAAAGAAAGATTTGTTCTGACTATTTCAGAGACATTCATTGCTAAATCTCAAAATCAATGGTGGACGGATTTTGGTGGTATTAGATATGTGAGAAATGACAAAAATCATCAATTTTGAAGAGAAAGCATTAGGGGAATATCGATTATACATGGTAATAATACCTATGTTGATGTTCAAGGCATAAGGTATTGTAAAATCTCATCTGTGAACACCACTATAATATTGAAAGATGTGTTATATTCTCCATTAATAAAAAGAAATATGATCTCTATGTCTGTACTTGAAAAAGTGTTTTTAGATTAGATTTAAGTCTAAGTTTATAACTATAGAGAAAAGTGGTCTTGTAATGTTAAGGGATAAAAGAGTTGTTGATAAACATCCAATTAGTTCTACAATATATAAAAATTCCTTTTTTAATTATATATATATGTTAGATTCTAATGATGGTTTACTTTGGCATTTAAGATAAGGTCATATAAATACAAATAAAATGATTAGAATGAGCAATAAAGGAATGCTTCCTCAAGTCAATTTCTATAAATTTGACACGTGTGAGTCATATGGTAAAGATAAAATGACAAGAAAACCTTTCTAGAATTATTGAAAATCATTATATTTACTTAAAATAGTGCATTCGGATTTATATAGACCTATGAAGATAAAAATACATAAAGATATGGAATATTTTATCACTTTTATTGATGATTATTTTAGATATGTACATATGTAATTTTTAAAGTATAAATCAAAAGTTTAGAAAAATTCAAAGAATATAATAGGAAGTAGAAATATAATTAGGTCACTTGATCAAAGCCCTAAATAGTAATCGAGTTAGAGAATATAAAGTTTTTGATGATTTCTGTAAAGTGATAGAGATATATCTATACAATGCCTTATAGTCCTCAATAAAATGAGATAGCAGAAAGAAGAAATCGAACTCTATTGAAAATGACAAGATCAACGATATCTTACTCAGAAATGTTTTTATATTTTTTAGGAGAGGCATTATCTATAGCAATATATATATTAAACAGAGTTAACATAAAAGATAAATTATTAACTCCATATGAAATATGGATGGGAGCAAAACTTGATTTAACAAAATTAAAGAATTGAGGATACAAGGCCCATGTTTTTATTCCTAATCCTTTAAAGGATAAACTTAGTGTTAATGCAAATTCATTGGTTATGTAGAAAATAAAAGTGGTTATCGTTTTTGTCATCTTGACAAGAGTCTTATAGAAAGTAGAGATATTGTGTTTATAAAGACTACAAACATAGTAATTTCTAATAAGCAATTTAGGTTGCTTAACAAAAATGAGATCCTTATTACTTTATCACCACTTACCTATAATACTAATGTAGAAATAGAGGATGCCGTTGGTCCCATAACTTCTTCACAATCTAATGAAGATATGCAAGTTAGTGGGAGGAAAAGAAAAAGAAAATCTTCTCAATGGTTAAAAGATCATTATGTCTCTATCATTGATAAAGAGAATTAACTAAGTGATGATTTCAAAACTTATAGCGATACTATGAGAAATTTTAATTTTAAAGAATGACAATTAGTCATGAAAGATGAATTAGAATATATTAAGAAAAATAAAGTCTGAAAATTAGTTGATGTACTTAAAAAAAGAAAGCTCATTGGTTGTAAATGGGTACCAAAGAAAAAATTAAAGGCTGCTAAAAGTTTAGACAGATATAAAGCTAGATGTAGCTAAAGGCTACACTCAAAAACCTAGAATAGACTTTGTTGATACTAATTCACCAGTTGCTAAATTCACATCCATTCAAATTATCAAAGAAATTATTGTTAGATTGGATCTTAAATTGCATCAATTGGATATGAAAACAATATTTTTAAATGGTGAGTTAAAGAAAGACATTTGTATGTTATAACTAGAGGATTTTCTAGTTAAAAGATATGAAGATAATGTTTATAAATTAAAAAAGTCTTTGTATAGACTTAAATAGTCATCTAGATAATGGTATTTAAAATTCTATTAACCATTTGTAGATTTGAGTTATAAAATAAATCCATTGGATTATTGTGTTTATAATTGGTAATATCGAGATAAAATATCTATACTCTTATTGTATGTGAATGATATTTTATTGGCTAGTAATAGCATAGATATGATTAATGCAACAAAGTTATATCTTGGTACAAAATTCGTATGAAAGACATATGTAAAGCATCTTATGTTCTGAAAATTAAAATTACTAGAGATATAAAATTAAAGATATTATATCTAGATCAAGAGAATTATCTAAAAAAAATATTTAAATAGTTTAACATGATAAATTATAAACTAGTTAGTACACCCACGTGTAGATCAGCTATTATGAGTAAAGATTTATGTCTTCAAAATAAAATCGAGCTAGAAAAAATATAAAAAGTACCTTATGTACATACTATTAGGAGTTTGATGTATACAATGACTAGTACAAGGTTAGATATATCACATATAGTGGGAGTGGTAGGTACAAGGAGAGAATATTGGTAAGTAGTTAAGAGGATCATAAGGTATCTGAAAGGAACCAAAAGTATAAAATTTTGTTTGGTTTATATAATTTAAAACTTAATGAGTATTATTATGCAAAATTTGCAAGAGATTTGGACAATAGAAAATCAATAAGTAGAAAAGTGTTTTTATATAGTAGAATAATCGTTTTTTAGTTAAGTAAGAAATAAGGTTGTGTTACAAAATCCACCATAAAGTTATAATATATATCATGTAATACAACAGTTAGCACTGTTGTATAGGTTAAGAGATTTATTATTAATCTATAATTAGATTTATTTAAAGAACCTATAGATATATTTCATGATAATAAGTTTGCTATCTATTTGATTAAAAGTGAAAAAAAATAACTCCAAAGGTAAACATATTGATATAAGTTACCACTATATTCAAGATATAGTAGAGAGGGGTAAAATTAAAGTTGACTATGTCTCTTCAAAAGAGATGGTAGCCAATAATATAACCAAGAGATTGTCTTTGGATAAATTCAAAGAGTATGTAACTACTATAGGTTTAAGAATCATCTAGATGTTTAATTAATATGCGGGAAATGTATCATTTATTAAGTCTCAGGTACGCTTGAGAAAATAATTATACATCTCTATCTGATTAATTATGAATATTGGTCGGAGAAAAGATAGAAAATACTATAGTGAGGTTAACAAGAGTTACCATAAATCATCTTAGATGTAAAGTTCATATGGAAACATCAAGACGAATTTATGTAACATTAGACACTTAGTGTATAAGTTGTCATGAAAACTAAGTATGAACAAGATCTTTCTTAGTTTTGATTATGGCGCTATTTTTCTTTTGTAAAATATGTATACCATAATTTTTATGGTTTAGTTATAGTATGGTAATGGTGATTGGTTGTGTGCATAGGATATTCAATCATCAAAAGAAAACTATATAACTTTGATTAAGTGACAGATTGTTAATATATAATTAAAGATGATCAAAGGTGGCATGTGGATATTATGTAAAGGGTGAAAGAACACAATTGTTCATTGAATAATTGTGTCCAAATTTGTAAGAATCGTAATTGTTTATTGATTAATTATGTCCTAATTATATTTGTCTATAAATATACTGTCAGAAACAATGGAATGTATATAAAAAAAAAACTAGTATCCTAGAAAGAGAAACTAAAGCATTCTTATTAAATTCTTAAAGCACATTTTGCCTTTAAGTAATTGAGGTATCTCTGCATACAACCACCAGTCTCATGACGGTGTCAACAAGTTTTAATATATGTGAATAAATATCCAATTAATTAGTCAAGAACTTGCTATGCTGTTTATGAAAATCAACTTTTTTATTTCGCTAAGAATGCTACCAAACGCTTGAGAAGATAATTCCTCCTCTATTTTCAACTTTTGTTCTTAGATGTTCATTCCAATTTTTAAAGTCTTAGTAACATTATAGCAAGTTCTTGTCAAAACTTTTAAAAGTATAATAAATTTAACTTTAGTTTCTAGATGAGGTTCAAGTAGATTTCTTCGATATTTTTCAGTTGATCACTTTAACAATATTTATGGTAAATAAGGTTGTATTTGGATTTTTATAATATTCTTCGTGCTATACATTATGTTTGGTCAGGTAGAATAATGCCATTACTATTAGCATTGACTACCACATCAAACTTTCATTACCTTACAAAACAATGCTTTCCTATTCTTAAAGTGATGGCTCTGTTTTTAATATATTTGATTTTGACTATTTTCCAAGTAAAAGCCTTGTTCATATGATAGATGTTGAAGTAACTATTCAAGAAATGTTCCAAGCTCTTATATTGAATGTTATCTTCTACGACTATCCTAGTAAGAATACTCAAATCACTAGCAACCAAAAGATATCATATATAACCCAAAAAGATTTTAATTGCAGAAACAAGTTTTTCTACAATTGAAAATAAATACCAAGCTAACCTTTAAAAGACTAAAATTATCAATAAGAAAAACTGAAAATAGAAAGAAAAGATTTTTCAATGAAATGTTTTTTTTCCTCACTTGTCAAAATATGCATTTTTACAAGTTAGAGGAACATATATATGCCATTTTGGATTTCAAGAAACAGAAAAGAAAACAAACTTACCTAACTAACTTCTGCTTCTTATTTAAAGTCTATATTACCCCTAACTTTTGACTACTTTTTAATTAACACTAACATCATTTAATCCTCTATATTTTTTGTTTACAATAACTATAATGCACATGCTTCATTAACCTTTATATCAGTCTTCATCTTGATTCATAGATTAATGGACCTTTGTTTCTCTTCTTCCTAGCTACATACAAAAAACATCCTTCTTGCATTTTACTTCCATAAATTCCTACAACTTTTATAAGTTTGTTTACCTTATGGAATCATACAGACCATCAGTTTCTTTTACTAACCATGCTTTTCCATATTCATCATCCTCAAGCATAATTCGAATTTTTTAGTAGGCACAACTTTGAGGTATCTACTATATTTAGTGTGTACTTTCAGTAACTTAATCTTTTCATTAGTTAATATGTCTCTAATAAAATATAATCGAACATCTATATGCTTGGTTTTTTCATGATAAGCTTGATGATTTGCTAATTGAATAGCACTTTGGCTATCAAAATACAGATTATTTGTTGCTTCCTCCAGTTTTAATTCAGTATTATGCTTTACAACCACAATGATTCTTTTATGGCTTTTATAATAGACATATATTCTGCTTCTTGTTAGTGTTTGCCATAAAAACCATTTGTGTTATCAATTTTTAGGATTATTATTTTATTAATAATAAAATAAATGGTTCTTTATTTATATACATAGGTTGTTTCCTTTATTAAATCATGTTAGACAATAAAGTACGTGTGTGAATCGTCCAGATAATTTAGTTAATTACTAACTATAATTATCAAATTATTTCCTACAACGGTGATATTGATTGGGCATCAATATCACATAGTAGGCATACTAAATGCCGCTTAAGGATATCACAGGATGATATAAGTAGGATGATGATAAGAGGATTGTAATAAGAACATTAGTACGGATATATAGTTGATAAACTATTTATCAAATGTGATTAATCAACGAAAAATCACATGGTATTCATATAGTCAATGATTAATTGGTAGATTATACTAATATATGATATCATTATTTAACTTGAGATATCTGAATCGGACCTTGTATGGATGCATATAGTTTATATGGTATATAAGTACAGGACTAATCATGTCTTGTACATTAAAACTAATTTGGTTATACGTTGTTTATATAGAAGCTCAGTTAATGGTCAAGATAGGATCTGTTGACTCGTATGATAGGATTGGGAGTTCCTACTAACTCTATCCTAGTTCGAGTTTCTAAATAAATATCAATAAATATCTAAAATAAAGTCTCTAACCAGAGCTAAATAAAAGCTATTAGAAGGAGTTCATGGTAGTATGTTCAAGATATATTGATCGATAATTCGTAAAATATCAAATTTAAAGTATTGACATACCATAGACCCTAATTTAATTAGGATATGATGACAGTAGGACATTACTCATATAGTATATACAATCAAGAAAGGTTTGATGAAGAATCACTTCATTGTGAATTAGAGACTATGACATATTGTTAAATGTCAACTATAGTTATTGAGTTCTGATATATACGGATATGATTTACAGCTAATTTACTATGAATTTTCATGATTACATCGAAATCCTTATATATTATGAAGCTATTCCTGAGAGAGAAATTATTCAAAATGAAAGCTAGCACATTTCAAAATAATTAGGGGATGAATATAATATATATATACACACACACACACACACCTACACCCGTACTTATAATTCTTTAAGGTGTTAAATAATTACAACAAATAAGTATATTTGTAACTTATAGTAAGTTAATATACTTGGTTATCATTTTGATAATTCTCCAAGGACTAATTAATAATTGTTAACATTGATTTGTGAAATCATTAAATTATATTAATTAATTTGGATTAATTATTGTTTTTTTAATAGTTAAAGAAATTGATAATTGTTCAAGGTTAAAATGGTAATTATACCATTGATATTGGAAAAGGTAAATAACTAATTAGTTAATTAATTTATTATTCATTTCTTTAATTATTAAAGGATAATTATATCTTTTCCATTTTATTTTATTTGATAAAAGCGTTATATTTGGAGCATTGTGATTGGTTCAAATGTATTGATATTAATTGGTTAAAATTAATGATAATCATCATGTAAGAAAATGAATAAAAAATGAAAAATTTTAATTTTTCACCTAAGGGGAAGCATTTGGCCATTATAAAATTGAGGGAGAAATTGCTTTTTCTAAATTTTTCAAGAGAAGAAAAGTGTTTCTTCAAGTTTTCTATATGCTTGGATGGTATAGTTTGAAGAAGCTACGTGTATTTATAACTAGATTTTATCAAATTCAAGCTCACAAAAGGTTAGAAAAATTAAAAACCTAGCCTTTTAATTCACATATGTTGATATATGCTTGTTCTAGGTATATGATAATTAGACTTCAAATTTTACACTTAGGCCATAGAATCCTACACTTATATGGTTGATAATGTAACTACATGTTATAGTGACACCTTTTAGCTTATTGAACATCCTTTGTACTTAAATAAGAAGCCTGTCATAGAACTCCTTATATCTAAATTTACTGCATAATTGGCATTTATAAAACCTGTCAATAATTTTATCCTTTCTTCATCTTTTTCATAGATTATACTATAGCCAAGACTTCCTTTTATATACCTGAGCATCCATTTTATAGCATTCCAGTGTTCTATACTTGGATTGCTTATAAACCTGTTTAGCATGCTTACTCTAAATGTCAAGTTTGGTTTGGTGCATACCATCTCATACATCAAGCTCCTTACAATATTTGAATATGAAATCTTATTCGTTTACATCCTCTCATCATTTAATCTTGGTTTTGCTCCTTTGAAAGCACTTCATCCACCTGTTTGACCTGATCAATGATGTCGGGCGGTATGTGGCCCCGTCCGTTGTCGAGAAGCTTGATAAAACAAGGGATCTCGAGGCCATGGACTTCATATACAAGTGGGGTCCGAAGGTGAGTACAACATTTAGTTTTTATAGCATGCTTGTAAGTTTTGAATCACTAAAATTTCTCCCCGATTGTAGGCGTGCTACCAGATGAAGCAACAAATCTAGGTTTGGAGGGACGAGACGAGCAAGATTAAAAAGCTCGAGAAGGAGAACGCCTTTGCCCTCAAGCAGTAGGAGAAGGCAGAGGCCAAGCTGGCCACTGGCCACTGAGAGGATTCAGTGGGAGGCAAAGGAGGCTACATGGAAAAAGGAGAAGGAGGAGCTCGAGCTCTGGCTAGCCTTGTCTGAATCTACGCACTCGGAGGTTAACCTTGAGAACGCTAACTTGAAGTCTCGGATTGAATTACAGCAATCCGAGATGGAGATATTGAAGAAGCAACTGGCTAGAGAACCCGAGAGAATCCGAGTTGCAGTAGAAGCTGTTGAGGCGGAAGGGGAGGCCTCGCTTAATCAGGTGATAGACCTGACCTGTCAAACCTTCCACGAGAAATACCTCAACTTTGACCTCGGATGGCTTTATAAGGCACTGGGGAGAGAAGTACCTGATTTAGGGCTCAGGATATAGAAGCAGAAAAAGAAATCCTCCCCTCGGACGCTGTAGCTCAGGAAGTCCATGCTGATTCTCCATCAACAACAAGTCAGCCTCCGTCGGATCCTGCCTCTGACCCGACTCCACAAGACCCCACAAATGTAAATAAAGACCAGTAGGGTCGGATGTTTTGTAAAACATATTGTAATAATTCAGATATTTTAATAAATATTTTGTTCTATATATTATGTTCTTGTCTGCTCTAAATATCTACAATATTTCTCCGAGCATATAACTTAGAAAAATTTTATAGACAAAACATTCAGCTTA
>JAVXUL010031304.1:0-11416 GCA_035590515.1 Trichilia minutiflora
AATTAGTAATTAGTAAATAAATTATATTTTTTAAAAAAATTATCTTTACATAAACAAGGCTAGTGTTGACTTTTGCATTTTATTAGGTGTCAGATAATGATTACCTCGTCCAAAATGTTCTTTGAAGATTGGTTACCTTTTCTTTATTATTTTTTTTCATTTTCTTCTTGTTTACTTGCTTGTTTTATTTTATAATAATCGTTGGATTTGATTATTTGGGCTCTTTTATTTGTTTTATTAGATTATTTAGGGTTGGAAATTCAGAAATTGTTCTAATATGGTTAGATTAGAAGCTAATCGAGTGTTCCTGTCACGCTATTTTGGGAAGCGCGTGTTAAGTTATATCATTTTAAAGATGGAATAAAAAATGGTGACTTAGGTGTCTCATCTCCTGTTAAATGCACAAGCTTATGCAACACCGGTTGTTTGTCTGTTTATAGAAGATATGCATTCACGCGCCGAGGGGGAATAAAAAAAAAAAAGAAAAAGAAAAAACGTAGTGGCGCGTAATATTCTTCAGTGGTAATTGTACTCGTCCAATGAGTTAGGAATTTGGGCTTCGGCTGTGAGCTGTAATTTTTTGTACGTGGTGGACATTGTTGCAACGGAACCAATTGACCACCCAATTGCTTGTTTGAAGGTTGGATTTTGTATTTAATGTGATTTGATTGTCAAATAACGTATGAAGGGTCGGCCATGAACATTTGACTTCTGATCCTTGACTTAATTAATTTTTTTTATAATAACAATTTCCTGTAATTAATTAATCATATTAGGGTAATAATTAATAGCCAACTCTAAAAGGTTGAATTACCATCATCTTATGGTAATCATCTAATTTTGTGTTTTAAGACTTAAAAAGGCAAAATAATGTTGTTGGTTGCTTGCTTTTCTGTGAACATGTGTTAATTAGTAATCTATATTCATTGTGAAGCACTAAGTTATTGACGCTTTCAGTATTTGGCTGATACTTGATAAAGTGTATGCCCTTCAGCAAATTCCATTCTCCACTTTGTTCTGCCGCATAACCACTCCGAATATATTATTCCTACTTGCTGATAACGATGTTAACTCCACTATTTTTGTAAAAATTTTAATTTATGGAATATATAAGATAGCTGTTATATTTAAAAAAATAATTTAAATAAAATTTGTAATATAATCCCATTGATAATTTAATAAAAATTCTTAATAATTCTAATTGAGAATCGACCCAAAATGTTATTCAATAAATTTTATTATTAGACCATCCCTAAAGAAATTATTAACTACGTCATAAATATTAGAAAGAAAGATGATACAGTAAATCATTTCTTCTTGAGTTTACGTTGATCAAAACAAATTCTTTTTGCTCATTTTCATTTGGATATGGGACTAAAACTATACATACATTTATATTATATATCTTGTTGGTTGTTGATTGCTGCAAGTTCACACAACAGTTACTGTACTTGCACGCATATTATTCATTACTGGTTCAAGTGCTGGACACAACTAAAAATTAAGAATTGTGTATTAGTATTTAGTATATTACACTTCTTTCTTTCTTGTCTTGTTTACTTGTGGTAAATAAGTATTTATAGTAGGGGCGGATGGGAAAGTGATAGAATATTATATAAAAAAGAAAAGAATATCTACCCTATTGATCGAATTTTACGGGTTTTTTTTCCTGTTTTAATGAATTTGGTTAATTCCCTTGTTTATGCAAAAAGGGTAATCGATATGCAGTGATATGTTATTAGCATGTGTTATATATTTATAGAAGAGTTAAAAATTTATATAAAAGTCAAAACAAAAAAATTATATAAAAAATAATACTAGAAATGTAACCTTTTTTATATAAACTCTAACGTGAAATTAATGTGATGTAATAGCATTGATTGTTATATTAATTGCATAATTTTATATATTTATTAATTAATATTTGTATGTCATATTAATTTATACACAAAATTTTGTAAATATTACTTGTAATGTAAAATATGTCTCGACAATATAACTCTATCACATTAATTAAGAGTTCTAATAAGAATAAATAACATAAACCTAAATCCCATATATAACCCAGAGCTTAATCTAAACAAAGGAAAAAATAAAAATAAATAAAAAATGCTCAATTCATTTTACATTGCTCCGTAGTCATTATTAAATCTCCATGTGATTATGAGAGTATAAATTAGTTGTGTTATAATAGTGTAGTATAGTCGTGACTTTTTTTTTTTTTTTTTAGCAGAAGACACGTAGTCGACCACAAATGGAGTTTCCCAAAGCAAGAAGCAAAAATGAATCATCACATGCTTATAAATTTTCATTACGATATCCTAAGTAGTTACAAATTTGTAAATGTGTTGTATAATTACGTTAAAAAATATGAGTAGCATCAAGAAGCCGCGTTCGTGTTGCAACTTGGAACATAAAATGAAGAAAGACTTACGAAATGTCTGCGGCGGTTAGTAGTTCTTGGAGAACTTCTTTGTGGCTTCGAAATTAGAAAATGCAACCCAAACAATTTTGGGATAAACATCCCGGTAATGTACGGTCAGATCCAGTGTGGCCCAGTATCGAGACGGAACAATAAAAATTGACTATCCATTGGTATCATAATTGTTTTTTATCTAATTATTGATAAATTGGACGGTTCTGATGATTGATTACACTTCTTTCTTTTTTATCGTCGTCCCCCACCATTTTCAATTATTATCTTAATAATTAGGCCGTCGGATTGATTGATGACGTAAAGTGTTATCAATTTATAAGACCGTCTTCGTGTTCGTCTTCGTCTTCGTATTGTTGGTTCATATTATTTTTATCATGTTTTAAATTGCCTATTAACAAACGAATATGGAATTTCAGCATACAGCTCAATTTATAGATCACATGGATACAAATTATTTGTTGTTTATATGATATTTTTAATATTGTAAGAATTAATAAGATTCCTTGTTTATTATTGATACCTTTAAATGTCAATTAACAAAAATTTGGTTCTATTCTTATCGTCATGCGAAGGATCAAAATACCGAATCGTGGAAACCATTACTGATTTCAAGGAAGAGGAAGAGTCCAACATCTAGTGATACGTGTAGTAGTATTATTTTACGAAAAAACAAATTCTGTTGTTGATTTTCCAGAGGTCAAAATGGGAACTCAACAGTTATTAATTTTAATTTAAAGGTAAATATTTGAATTTTTAAGTACAATGAGTTGTCTTGTACAGAGGATTATTGATAGGTAGACTGTTTTAGTACTGTTAAGATCAATTTTTTTTTTTTAATAATTAAATGTGATTCGTCCAAGTTGATTTCGTATTACGTTGTCGTGGGTTTTAGTATTGATATTTTTATAAATATAAATTATTAATATAAAGATGTCTGTGGAAAGGTTTATTAAATTTTTTTTATTATAAAAAAATTATTAAAAAAATGCAAATATGTGTAAATTCCTAAATTTTTTAGTTTACGAATTGAGTTGTAGTAGGAATAATGTATGAATAAGTGGAATGTTTCAAAAGTATTGCTAACACGGAGAAATAATTTATCAAGAAAATGCCTATTTAAAGAAGAAATTGTCCAACCCTATCCAATCGAACACACAAATAATAAACTATAAAATTAGCGATTATTCGTAAATAATCAAGTTGTGATAATAATTATAAAAGATATAAATAAATAGATGAAAATTTTAAAACAATGATAATATTATTTTTCCATTTTAATTTATATTTCTCACCGATTACCCGGCTAAGTTAAAGATTGGAAAGCAACTTATGCCGTTGGCTAACGAGATATCCGAATAACCGTTACAAAAAACACAGAGAAAGGGGAACGTACAAATGATTTTCGCTCCAATGACTAAACAAAGAAGAACGGTAACGAGTTATACAGAAGTGCGGCAAAAGTTGAGGCAACTTTAACTTCGTCAGTTCTTACTACACTAGTGCTAGGGTTCCATTTTGATTCATTAATCAATCTTGCAGAGGAAAATGTCAAACTTCTCTAACCAGATTAGAGAATCGTCGTCTCTGATCAGCAGCTTAAACAGCGAACGGCAAATCCACCGGCGTTAATCCAGACGAGATCGTTTACTCCACATGAAGCACAAAGACCTATTTTGCACACAAGCGTAGTCTTGATATTCTTCACGATCCATGGTTCAACAAGGTTAGTTACTTGTTCCTTTAATTTATCTGAGAAAACTTCTTTGAATGAATGTGTTAATGAGAATTTGTTGTTTCTTGAACGATCGTAGTTTTGTTAAATAATTGTCTTAGATCTTTAGGTAATTCTCTTTGGCTGGCATTGATTTTAGGGTTTGTCAATTTTGAGGTGCTGCTAGGTTGTATCTAATTGTTTAACTTCTAATATTGCGAACAGCATTTTCTATGACGGAACCGGATCGTCTTGATCTTTGAGGATAGCTTCCTCCAAATGTTATGTCTTCTGAGCAACAAATTGAACGCTTCAGTGAGTCGTTACTACATTCTCAATGTTTACAACTTTGTCCTTTCTTGGACAAAAATAATATAATTTACGAGTCATTTTGCCAATGCAATGAAATGCATATACACCTGCATTGTTGTGACCTATGTTACTTCATACATGCTTTTTATATATCTGTAGTTTTGTTTTATATAAAAGGAACATTTGCTCATGCTATTGATTTTGAATGTTATACTGTTGCTTCAAGATTTTCAATGCAATGCAGACTTTCTATGTTAGTTTTATCAGCATTGAAATTTGTTGATTAACAGCGGTTGACTTGAAGAAGCTTGAGGTGAAAGCAAGAGACGGACCATTGAATCCAAATGCTCTGGCCAAGTGGTGGATACTTAAACAGTTGCGTGAGAGAAATGAGACAATGAACTACAAGGTGAGGGCATCTTAATGTACTCTGTTATAGTCGTTGCCAACTTTTAGAACTTTCCCTGTTAAGCGGTGATTTAAATCATCTAACTTTGTGTTTGCAGACATTGCAATTTTGGGAACTTATATCTTATATTTGGTATGTTCCACTGTTGTTCACACTACAACCTGTAAAGGATAGATAATCATAACTTCATTTTAAATTTAACAAGTTTTAATAGCCAATATTGAGGAATATGCACCCACAGTCTATGCTTCAACTGTACATCATGTTTGTCAAAACTACAGTGTCTGTTTAGAAGGCCCAGGGGAATGTATTTTAGCTCTGAAGACGTGGATATAACTGGCCTGATTTTAGAACCTTTTTCTTCAATTGATTTGACCCTGCTCGTGGATTAGTTGCTGTTAAACTTGAGCCTCACCATTCCTTACCTTTGCTTAAATGTACAATCTTTCTTAGATGCTTGAATCCTATTGTCAGGTTTTATTTTTGGAACTGTTTTGACATGTTACTGCTTTGCATAGACTTTTTTGTGTCCAATCCAACTTTCAAGATTGGTTTTAGCTTTAGTTTGTATGGTCAATCAATTTGAAAATGTTTCATAGGAGTGGCATCTCTTATCACTTCGGCATTCATATTCTTCTGTGTGCATAGGCATTGTTATATAAGGAAAAAGAATGAATTACCTTTTCTTTTTCTTTCTCAACACAATATTGGTGGGAATACCAGCATTTTTGTGCTTCAGATTTTCCTTTTGATTTGGAATCTGGTCTAGTGAATATATGATGTGTGCCTTAGTTTCACTTTTGTTTAATTTTACACAATTTGTTGTATCTATTTGTTTTTGAGAATTGCAGGTTGATATGATTGTTGTTACAGATGGAAGCAGAATATTGGGTCTTGGGAGTCTTGGAGGTCATGGAATTGGAATTACAACTAGAAAGCTGGATTTATATGTTGATGCTGCAGGGATAAATCCCAAAGGGTGATTTCTTGCTGAACAAATCTCTTAACAAATTCTTGTTTTCACATAAAGGCAATATGTTGTATGTTGAATACGTTTTGAAGCATAAAAATGTGTTTACTCTGTTGAGTGTAGTTATACACTGTGTTGCAGAACCAAACAAACAAATCCTTGAAAAAATATGGATTCACTATCTACTTGTTAATGAATTCACAGTTTAACTTTACCAATTGAAGAAATTTTAGGTATTAAGCAAATCTTATAAATGTCTTGTACACATGAACAAGAAAGCATTTAGCATTATTTGATTTTTCAGTCTAGATTTAATTCTGTAATAGTAAAAAGGAGAAATATTTTGGTCTGGATTTTGATATCATTGATTTAAAACTATATGTGTAGCAGTGCCTATAATTGTTTTGTATTACATGATGTTATTGTTTGAAGATGATCATTGCATGTGTTTGTTTTGGTTCTTATCTCCAATTGTTCCATCTTTTGCAGTTCATCATGCATGTCTTTAACATATGGATAGTTTTTTTTTTTTGGAAAAATTTAACATATGGATAGTTACTTAATGTTTACCGTGGAGTTTACAAAATGTGTCTTACCCTATAAGCTAAACTCACTCATCAAGTTTTTTCTGTTTTTCCCCTGCCTTCACTGTGGTAACAGGTACTTCCTGTCATGATTGATGTTGGAATTAATAATGAGGAGCTGCTGAAAGACCCCCTATGTAAGTATTAATTTGTTCAACTACTCTCATGAACATGTTTATTTTATCCTTCTGGAAAAAATGCTCTATTTTTATTTTTTATTTTTTATTTTTTTTTGCTGCTTGCTGGCTTGTTTTCCCTCTAGCACGGTAACGATCCTATTATTCATTATTACTAGATTTGGGGCTGCAAGAACACTGTCTTGATGGTGATGAGTACATTGCAGTCATTGATGAATTTATGGGGGCAGTGTTCACTTGATGACTGCATGTGATTGTGCAGGCAATTTTGATTCTTACATATGTTTATTTACTTATGTTACGGTGATGATGCATTTGAGGACTCTCTTTGTTAAACAGTTTGTAACAAACTTGGCTTTCTGTAGTTTGAAGATTTCCAGAGTAAGTGGGCATTCAGGCTGTTACAATGCTACAGAGATAACTACAGAATGTTCAACGATCGTCCAGGTAATTGAGTTTCTCTTTTCCTTGTTATAGCCTCTATTAAGTGATGCAATTGTAATCTCATGGTCAACCATTTATGATAATTTACCATGGAGGGTACAGGAGGGGTTGCAATTTCTGGTCTTTTAGGAGCAGTGAGGACACAGGGAAGGCCAATGATCGACTTTCCACAGCGAATGATTGTTGTTTCTGGCACTCAAAGGTTAGGTGTCTATCTTACTTTGAGAAATCTAAGCTGGCAATCTTATTATTTTGATAATCATTATGGCGTTTATTTGCCCAACAGAGCCAAACTGCTTTATTTAATCATTTGGTTTTCTATGCATTCGTAGGTATCATGTTGGTCTATGCTAACTCTTTGTTATCATATAATTATCTATAGGCCTGGTGTCCCCAGAGTTAGTGGGGTGTTTATGCAAATTATCAATTAGCTGCCTGAATTTTGGGAATCATCTGGTTAATTGGCAGATAGAAATTTGGGAATTCTTATTCATAGTATTACCACCAATTAAGTTAGTGCTGTGATGTTTTTTTTTTTAAATTTCTTTTACAGGTCAAATAGCACAATTAACATATGGGTCTTATCATATTAATTTGTTTGATTTACGATGCTTCATGCTTGTGCTTGTTCCTTCTCTCTCTATTATGCTCTTTTATAAGTATGATACTCTCTTTTGTTGGGATGTTGTTTGGTCTTCCTAATTTTGATGATATTTACAATTGGCTGAGTGGAATCCGATTAACACAAATTGAAGAACGTCCAGCCAAGATATCAGGGTTCTTTTTGCATGATCTTTGAACTGCTGCAGTGCAGGAATAGGGGTTCTCAATGCTGCGAGGAAGACAATGGCAAGGATGTTAGGAAATAATGAATCCGCTTTTGATAGTACACAGAGTCAATTCTGGGTAGTTGATGCCAATGTGAGTGCTTGCACTTACTGTTCTGGCAGTTTAGCATCCTGCTTTCGAGTACCACAATTAACTCTTTATCGGCTCTTGTCTAAATCCAGGGACTTATTATGAGGATCATGAAAACATTGATCCAGAAGCCCTGCCTTTTGCAAGGAAGGTGAAAGAAGCTGGCCGTCAGGGACTATGGAAGCCACAAGTCTTGTTGCAGTGGTTTGTGAATTTATCAGATGTGAACTATAGATGATGTGCTGTATGTTTGTGTATGAAATTGAGTGGTTCTTTATTTATCATTTTTTTTTAATCTAACCCACCAGGTGCAGCAAGTGACGCCTGATGTGCTTCTTGGATTATCTGCAGTTGGGGGATTGTTCTCAGAAGAGGTAAATAATGAGTATAAATGGAATATAAATGTGAAATTATTTCTCCTTGTTGCTAATTAGTAGGATAGTCAAATTTAGGTTAAAAATTGTGGAGAGATTTATATTTCAGAGCCCGTCAAGAAATCTACACAACAAATCTACACTTTATAATATGAATACTTTAAATGTTTAGTCTGTGTTGGAAGTAAAATAGTGAATGGTTAAAGCCTTAGAAAGTGTTGGTGCAATAGCTTTGGAAAAGAAAGCATAGTAATAGTCAAATAGTGTGACAGTATATCATTTAAGGATTTTGAATAGCTTAGAATCTTTCTTAGACTTCAAGTAGTTTTCTATTTTGTTTTTCCTTCAATATGTTAGACCCGCCATCTTTGCAGTGTCAAACCCTACAAAAAATGGTACTTCTCCCATCTTGTTCATGTTTTGTTGTAAAATCAGTATGGCAGTCTGTATTAGTTTGAAAACTTTGAACTAGGCTTTCTTTTTATTTTCTATTTTTCCTCTTTGGTAGCTGAATGCTCCCCAGAAGAAGCATTTTCCGTTGTTGGTGACAACATTATATTTGCAAGTGGAAGCCCATTTAAAGATGTCGATCTTGTTATGTATAATGACAAATCTATTGGACATTTTCTGCAGTCTTCTCAATGTTATATGGTCTATTTGAAATGTTTCCTGAGCTGGATGGAACTATAATTTAATTCAGTTTTTTGTATGGCACATTGGAATTGTTGAATATGCTCAAGTACATGCATACTTCATTGACAATCTTCAAAGGTGTGGCACATGCAACATAGTAGTAATACCTGTTTAATGGCCTTTCTCTACTGAAGGTTTTCAAGGCAGGATTTGGTTGAATCTTTTATTAATTGGGCCTCAGAAACTATGTAGCTGATTGTGAATATAATTACACTTCTATGTTTTAGAAAGTGAAAACACAATTACTATAACTTTCAAAGTGATGTTATTTAGATGTTGTACATTTACCTCCCTATTTTCTTTGTGATTGTAAGAGCTGTGTTAACTGCAACTTTTGAGCCCTGAAGGAAATGGCCAAATGGGAACTGCAACCAGGGAAACAACATGTACCTCTTTCCAGGGTAAGTTATCCAATTCTACTTTGTTACAGATGAATCTAAGTCATTAATTTTTTGCCATTCACCTACCTGTTCAAGCAGTGTTGGACGTAGTACTCTTCTATCTGGTTTGAGGATCATCTCTGATAGCATGCTACAGGCTGCAGCTTAGTGGTATTGTTCTTTTTGAATCAACTTCTACTGGATGAACATTTCTGCAAATGCTGGTTTGAGGATCATCTCTGATAGCCCAGTCTTGTGTTCTGCAAACATTGCTATGCTTTTGAAGGCATTGGATGCTGATTTTTAGTATGCCCTTGTAAATATTTGTTAGACGTTATTTAATATTTTTCTGGTTCTTTTTCATTGGACATTGATTTTCCTGTAATTCAATTGAAACTACAGCCTAGCTGAATATATGACCGAAGAGGATGTTGTCGATGGAAAAATATATCCTTCTATATCTAGGTTAAAAAAAAAATCCTCTCTTCTTTATGAAATTTCAAAATCTTGGACAAGTTTCCTGAATTTTATATTTACCCAGCAATAGAGATATAATGAAGGAGGTAGCTGCTGCTGTTGTCAAGGAAGCTATAGAAGAAGAGCTGGCAGAAGGTTACGTGACATGGATGCTCGAGAGTACCACAGACTTAACTAGGTATTGTAGCTCTTGATTCGGAAATCCAGTTGTAATTGTATTATTATGTTCTTGTGTACCAGTTCCATTGTATTTCCACATAAGGGATCCCCATATCAATTAAAGGGAAAAATGTTTTTAGATTGTTATTTTTGAAAACTATTACAATGATACTTTGAAAACATGTTTGGTAATATTTGTTAAAATAACTTTCTAAAATAAAAAACAATGAAAAACATGTTTGATATGTTTCTGAAAATGAGTATTACTTTTGAGGATAAATGGTGATTAATTTTGGCAACTAATTCTAAAATGGTGAGTTGTTTTTCACTTTTTAGTTAAAATTTTAAAAACAATATTTTTTGTTTTTGAAAATGAAAAGTAGTTTTAAAAAATGCTATCAAAGAAGCTTGTGGGCAAGGGTACCAAAAGTTGAGCAATCTTTTATAATAAGAGAATATTATCCTCTTTTAGAAAAGATACTCTCATTCCTCCATATAAGTAGATTTTAGGCATTGACTGATATTAGAAAATCGATAAACAATAATTTTATGCGATAATTTAAGTTCTTTGCACTACTAAGAATACTAAATCATTTAATGTATTGAAACCTAGTTTATTGGTTAGGCTCTCTATGACTGATTTATGGAGCTGAATGCCTGAATCCATCTTTCATTTTACTGGAGCTCATGTATCTCTGAAAAGTAGTTTCATTTTTCATTGTATATTGTATGTAACTCTTGAAGCTGTTACAGCAGATGATCTCCATTGTTATGCCATTTGGCTAAGTGGGAAATGTTGCTTGTTCTCTTGAAGCCTGAGTGTTTATGAGTTACTTTTGCATGTAAGATGTCCCGATGCTTACTGAAATTTAAAATTTGACCAACGTAAATATTTGTGATTTGCAGGAAAAATTTATGGATTTTGTGCATAGAAACATGTGGAATCCGAACTATCCGACTTTTGTTTACAGTAAGGAATGAAGTATGAACCATTTCCATTTGTCTACTCCCCCACAGCTTTAAATGCCGGAGAAGAGATTTGCACCCAATTTATTTATCAAGTAGCAACTTTATCTGAAGACTCCACGGATCAGAAGATTGTATGTAAATCTTTGTATGGGAACAAAACAACAGATACATCGTTGTATTTATCCTCTCTGTTGCCAAAGTCGTTAATATGCTGGCACTGTTCTTTTAATTATGGGCCATTGTATTAGCTGGCATCAATTTTATTAGTTTTTTATATAATTATTACTTCATTCCCAATCATCCCTTATCCGCAATTGAAAATTAAATGTGTTAGATTTCGCTTTATTAGTTTGGTTCTATACTTTGCTTGATTGTTAAAGTATATATGATTTGAATAGCTACTCTACTCTGTCCGTGACACTGCCAATTGCATCGCTTCTCT
>JAVXUL010031315.1:0-11415 GCA_035590515.1 Trichilia minutiflora
AACTATATGGTCAATCCTCACCCATATATATAATCAATACCATAGCACACAGAATCATAAATTAATAGCAGTGGCCCATCAGGACAAATCGAGTAACTGGTGGCTCACAAGGCCAAATCACAGGTATGGCATCCCGACCATTATACTCAATCATGCCACAATCACAAACATGTATAAAATTCGCCTCTGGCCTCAAATCACAATATACTAGATAACTTAGATCGGATGGCAATCTAGGTTTTATCACAAACCTATTTTTATCATAAATAAGGGGCCATCTTGGCCACCACACAACAGACATTCAATGCCTCCTCATTTCAGTTATACAAATACATATTGAAATGTTATCATCTCTAGCATTATATTCATTCATAAATAATAATAGACGAGGCAAAGGGAAAAAAATGGTCCACTCACACTACTGGGGTGGCAAACCACCCTCTTGGTATCCTCCTCGTGATGAAGATCCTCTCGTCTTGGTTGTCGCGCCTAGATACACATACTAACACAGAATTATGATATATCATAATGTGTGTGTATGATGCAATGCATGCTTATACTACTCTCATACTCCTCTCTCTCTCTTTCTACCCTTCTTTTCTCTCTACACATACTGCTCTCACTGATTCCACTCCACCTATAAATATTTCTCATCGATTTCAACACCACTAGCTATCAAAGCCCTCTAATTTAGCGATATCAATGATAAATTAGAGGGCTTTGATAACTCGTGGTATTGAAATCAATGAGAAACATTTATAAGTGGAGTAGAATCAATGAGAGCAGTATATGTAAAGAGAGAGAATAGATAAAGAGTAAGAAAAAAGAGTACAAGAGTAGTATGAGCATGGATTGCATCATACATGTATATTATGACAGATCATGATTTTGTGTTTGTATATGTACCCAGGTGTGGTAACTGAGATAAAAGAATCTCTGTCATGAGAAGGATACCCAGAGGATGGTTTCCCATCCTAATAGTATAAGCGAACACATTTCTTTTCCTTTGCCTCGTCTGTTATTATTTATAAATGAATATAATACTAGAGATGATAGCATATGAATATGTATATGTATAACTGAAATAAGGAGGTGTTGAATGTATGTTATTGTGTGGTGGCCGGGTTAGCCCCTTATTTGTGATAGAAATAAATTTGTGATGAAACCTGGATTGTCATGAATGTGAGGTCGGAGACTTAATGTATATATTGATATTGTGATTTTGGGGTCGGACGCTAATGTTATATATGTTTATGAATGTGGCATACTGGAGTATAATGGCAGGGGTGTCATAATTGTTTTACGTTTTGGCCTTGTGAGCCATAGATTATGTTTTGGTCTTGTGAGCCACCAGTTACTCGATTTGCCCTGATGGATCATTGAGCTTGATTTATGATTTTGTGTGCCATGTTATTGATTATATTTGGGTGAGGATTATCCATTCAGCTCATGTAGAGTGGGTGGAATCCAATAGACATCGAAGTGTATATTGATCATACAGTCCAAGGTGGGATGAGTGGAATCTACATGCCAGGCTAAAGCATGCTAGCCTTATACTGATATGATAGTATCCCAATTAGGGTTGCGGATCAGTCATACAGCTCTAAGGGAGTGGATGAGATCCTATAGATTGAGGGATATTATACATAGGTACACATCCTCAACCAGGGTTGCGGATTAGCCATACAGCTCTGAGGGAGTGGATAGGAATCTTATAGACCGAGGGGATATACATATTTGATATTATATTGGTTTTTTAGAAATGTATGTGATGCCACATTTCACTATACTTGATTTTATGATTACAAGGATTTTTCATAATCAATGTATGGGCCTCTAATTTCTGTTTTTGTGTAATTGTCTACTCACTGAGTATTTTCTCAAATACTCACCCCTCACTTCTCATTTCAAGTTAGTGTAGTCGGGAGCGGCATAGCATAGATGAAGCGAGACTTTAGCACAGTTTTCAGGTACTCGATTCAGGATTTTATATTATGATCCACTGTATGTAAAAACATTTGTAACAGAATGATTTGATGTATTTGATTTGATAAAGAATATATTGTAATGTATTTTGAGAAAATACAGATGTTGATATATATTTGATTGGAAATCTTCTATTTTGTGTTATTTTATTTGAAAATGAGTTTAAAAATAGGAACTAATACCTTGCGGTTCTAGGAGTACATTTTAAGTGATAGGATATATTTCTAGGATTCGCGATGATTGCCATGTGGCCGACTAGGGTTGGGGCGTGACAAAATGCAAAACCAATCATAAAAATCGTTATTTGGTCTCTAAGACTACAATCATAATATAAAACAAATATCATGCCATTCTTTTAAACAAATAGAAGCATAATGTTTCCAAACCACTTTCTAACATTCTTAAACATTTAAAACATTCAAGTTTTAAAAAAATATATTTATAAAGGAATTTAAAAAAATATATAAAGTTTTACTCCTAGTATAAGGAGGGTATATACTCTCTATTACTCTCTTGACGATGTGGATCCCTCTCTGATGCATTTTGAACCTAATTTGTCCGTAAACAGATAATTATATAAATATAAATGCTTTCATTAAGATAACTATACATAAATAAATATGCTTGGGCCCTAATCCGAGTTTTTCTTAAATTGTCCAAATTCTTCGTAGAATTATCAAATTTCGTCTATCTAGTCATTTTTCACTATCAAAACTTTATATATCTAGTCATTTTTCATTATCAAAACTTTATGAAAACTAATTTACAAAAATTAATGATACGTTCTGATATAACTCGAAAATTTTATCAAAAATTTTAATTTTATTCCTATTTTTCGTTTTTGAATTTTTCACCTCTCAACTTTTTATAGCTTAATTCTGATATCAATTTTTATAATTTCAACTCAATTTCATGAATTAAAATTGAATTATACAAAACCCTAAATTGTAAGTTTGGATAATATTCACATTACCCTAATTATTTTGTTTATAATTTTATCAAATTGGCTACATATAAAGCTTTTATATGTCCTAATTAATGTAATAGAATTAAAATCTTTACATTTATAAATAATTTGAAATTAGGAGTAGTAAAATTCTAAATTTCCAAATCAATAATTCACGAAATTAATCGTTTATACAAGTAGAAAAACTTATCAAATAAGGTTTAGAACCTTTAAAAGGTCCCAATTTGGTGTAAAATCAAAGAAATTCTCACATTTGATTTCGGTGACTATTTAATCCATTCATAAAATAAAGCCTAATCATGAAAATATTAATGATATGTTATAGACGATGTTGAGAGGAGTTGAATGGTGGTAAGAAATTAAAAAATTATAAAAAGTTTTGTCAAAAAATAAAGAAAATTAGAGAGATAGTAAAAAAAAACAAAATGATAGAGGACAAGGAGGAACGGGGATGGGGACGATCTATAAACCTCCCAGAGTTTTGTTTGTTATTTAAAAAAAAAATTCAATTGAACTCTTGAGAGTTTAAAAATCCTAAAGAAAGTAAAAAAAGAAAAGAAAAGAAAAGTTTACACCAACAATTAGTTTAATTTTTTCTATTTGTTTTAGAATAAGATTTATGCTTTTTATTAAAAGTAAATTGATTTTTCTTTTATTTAAGTTCTATAAATAGGGTTTTAGTGTTAGTTTTAATGACAAACTTTGAGATTAATAAATAAAGTGACGATGTTTGCTCTTTTTAATTATATTTTTAGATTTTCTCTCATTTTTATCTAACTTTTTCTTCTTCCTATTGTTCGTATTTGGTACCACATTAATGATTTTTTTTAAAAAAAGTGAAAATCCAAAAATATATAATATTTTCATTTTTAAAAAATATAAAAATAATTATTTAAAAACAATACTAAACAGCTTTTTAACTATCATATATGTATATTTTTAATACAAAAACTTTTGGAAGAAAAGGTTTTTTTTTTTTTGTTGTTATTAATTTGATTGATTTTCCTTTTTCAATACAATTACAGTAAACTCCTGCCTTTGCATACCATCTACAAAAAGTAAATTCAAAGTTCCACATCAATTTGCAGTGGAAAAAGGTAGAGAGATACTCTGTGGGTGATTATGATATTCTTTTTCCCTCTTAATCATAGTACCTATCTTCCTAAGTATGATCTCAAAAGCAAGTTATTACCAAATGAAATATTGGCAACAAACTTTCCACTAGTATACCACTTGATCTTATTTGGTTTTGGTGCAACTGTTACAATCAGAGGATTATGATAGGATTTGTTGTTAATTAGGTGCTTGATAATCATGATTAGTTAGGCAAAATTTTTTATATCTTATAACTCCCTTTTTCACTTTGTATATGAGCACCATCATAATTTGGGTTATGATACAGTGTAGTTGCTATTTAGTTTAGTTCTCAAAATTTTGTTTATACTTCTTAATTTTTTTTTATAATTATCAACTTTTATATTACAATTTTTAATTTCAAATTATAATTTTAATTTATAAAAATACAAAAAAAAAAATTATAACGCAAGAACTAAAAAAAAATAATCAACAAAATAGTTAAGACATGCGAAAAAAAAAATTTGGAGTTTAGTACTACTACATACTTTCACATCATAACCTCGCCCTTAAAATCTTCCCCAAATCTCAAACTAATCTATGTTTTAATTCTCTCTTGATTCCCACTGGGGGCACAATCAATAATAAATTAACGAAATAAGCCTTCACTAACCCTTATGTACACCACACAAGTCTTTTTCCCAATATCCGGTTAATAAATCATAAACCCCCCTTCAGATATTTCTTACCATTACAAGAAAGCATCTTGCTTGCTCTCTCTCATCATGTCTTCAGATATTTCCAAATAGTCCATGAAAATCTCTTTCGTTTCTACCTAATATTGTTGGGTTTCGGTTCTGGATAAAGTTCGTCTATTCAGGACCATTATTTTAACTATTATTAGGAGTCGGAATCCTGCAGAAAACGGTCCCGGATTCCTTCAACAAATATTCAGAAAACTTGCTTTTTCTTTTGCTCTTATCTTAGACAGGGACGACAAAAGATGCTCGTTGTATGTCCCTTTCTAGTTGGAATATTAACAACATTATTGTAACTCAAAAGCGAAATCATGCTCAATCTTTGAGCTAAACCCTGGCAAATTCCTTCCCTTCAATCATCATATCCCGTATCAAAAGTTTTAGATTTTATGTTGTAGCCGTTAGTGGTTTTATTAACTTTAAAAATCTTGCAAAGAAGTCCATTATTTTGTCAGCATGCATCATCGACGCTTTCTTGACACTGTGCCGCCTTCGGCAACAGTAAACAGAAACCCTGAACCGTACGTTAATGAAGAGAATTTCGATACCAACATGGTGATAATACTGGCGGCTTTATTATGCGCATTGATTTGCGCTCTCGGGTTAAACTCAATAGTTCGATGTGCTTTGTGTTTTAGCCACAGGTTTGCGACGGAGACACCGGAGCAAGCAACCGCACGGTTAGCCTCGACGGGTTTGAAGAAACGGGATCTCCGAAAAATTCCGGTGGCGGTTTACGGCGAAGGAGTAAATATTCCGGAGACTGAATGTCCGATTTGCTTGGGAGAGTTTGTTGATGGAGAGAAAGTTCGGGTGCTTCCAAAATGTATGCACGGATTCCATGTTAGGTGTATAGACACATGGCTCCTGTCCCACTCTTCCTGTCCGAATTGTCGTCATTCGTTGCTTGAACGTACGACAGCTGCAACTTCCAGTGCAGCCGCCCCGGAGGAAACCACCGGAGCTCCACCGCCGGTTAATGAGTCCGGTGAAGAAGAAGACAGAGTAATTGTAATTGTTAACGAGGCAAGTAGAGGGTAAACACAAATCTTTCCTTCCTTAGTAGTTATTAGGGTCGTTTTGGAGGCTAAATGTCGTTTATCCGCGGTGATTAGCTAAAAAGTTGTATCTTTTTTTAAGATTTACATTTTTTTCCAACAGTAATTCTTAGAATTGTCAGTAAGTACTGTAACTTTTATTTTAAGTAATTAGGTGTTTATATGAATTCGGTAATAGAATTAATATTTTTTTAAAAATTAATTATCCTATTTTAATATTAAATTAATAAAAATTATATCATTACTTAGCATACAAATTTGGAATTTAATTTGAGATGCCTAGTATTATTTTTTAAAATTATACATTAAATTTTTTAAATTTTAAAATTTACAATACCACCCTTGAGATATTTGATTTGTTAGCAAGCTCATAGTTATCGAATGGTATCCAATTTTTACATGTGATATTGTACTATATTCCATGTGCAACTTGAATTATGGACCTATTGTCTGCTAAGTTAGGCTCAATTAATTTGAATTTATGACCCAATTTTTTGTCATGTTAACATCATTTGCAGAATAAGAGCTAACGGATAATTTATATATATAAATTATGCATGTTTAAACCAAAATATTTATTTTTAAAATCAATAATTTTTACTCTCTAATAAAATAAATTGACTTACAAAATGCGAGAAAATTAAAGTCTACCTGAAACTTGAATCTCGGTGGTGAAATGCCCACCCTGTGCCACCGCCGATGATGGTTGATTGTTATAATTGGTTGATATTTATCACATGGGCCCACAATTTATTTGTTAGCGGTTCATATAAAAAATAGTATTTTACACAATTTATTAACCAATAATTCTGCATATCTCACATTTTTTATTTCAAGTGAGGTGGTAATTAAAATGATATTTATTCATTGAATATTAAACTTTTATATTTTTTTAAAAATTATTTATTATATTTTTAATTATTTATAAATAAATTTCATATTATTTAAAATGAAAATTTAAGAATTGTAAATAGTTTGTAGTGATCTAATTCACAAATTTTTTTCTTATAATTTAAAAAATACTGCAAAAATATAAAATAAAAGTTAAACAACGTGCATAAACTTAAGATTTGGTTAAATATACACTTTAATCATATTATTTTTAAAATTATTAAAGTAAATTTCAATTTATCAAAATAATTTTAGTTTGAATATTTTTATTTTTTTTATTATAATTATAATAATATTTTTTTAATTATAATCATTTTGAGAGTTACTTTGTCCAAATTCACGTAATATTTTTGAAAATAGTTAAACTAAAGTATACAATTAGGCAAACTTTAGCAATGCCTTTATTTTTCTTGTTAAATTAATTTCAGTTAATATTATAAAATAATTTTAAATAAGATGACTCTAACAAAATCATTTAAAAAATAATAATATTGAGGATATAAATTCTTATTCAAAGTTTATTTATATAAATTAATATGTTAATATTACACTCTTATTACATGTCTTATATATTTTGTATTCTTTTGTTCCTTAAAATTATTCTCTTACTTTTGAAAAAATTTATGTGATAATTATACAATATTATTATGTTTATTTATATAAAAAAAATTTATTTTAATTTTACTAATGTGATAATATTGTATTATTATTATTGCATATCTCATATATTTTGTATTTTTATAAAAAAAATTGTAATAATTATGTAATTTTATGATGTTAATTTTTACCCAATATTTTATTTACAAATATTGTTATAAATATTTTTAAAAAAAATTGTTATTTATCTTTATTTTAAAAAATGATTAATTTTAAAGTAATACATCATTCTCATAAGCAATTTTTCTTTGCCATCAATAAGGTTTCATGTAACGCCCCTGATCATGAGGTCTGCATATGATAACCGCCATAAATTTTCAATATGTATTTCTTAGGTATATAATACATATTAAAAATCTGTAAGGCTTAATTAGTATATGTTTTTTTCATAAAATTGTTAAAACACTTCTAATAAATTTTCTCAAAACTCTCAATTTACATTAGATCAAAATCAAACTCAAGCATTTTAAAAATAAACATCCAACCCATATAATGAAAATTACGCATCATTATATCGAAAACATAATACATATCATTTATAAAAGTATTTATAATATATGATAATATGATCATTCCATTACAAAATGTAAATATTAAAAATTTAGATCAAATTAAATAGTTCCTGAAAATAAGAAAACCCAAAAATGTTACATAATTTTTCTAGTGGAATCAAAAGAAATAACTGTTAGTTGAGTATAGAAATTTTACTTGAAATCACCATTCTGAAAGTTATTACCACTCTTCAAGTGTCACAACTACACTCGGAATTACCTGTAAGTGGGAGAAAAGGTTGAATATACTATTGTATACTCAATGAATAGAAACAAAATAAAGAGTATATAAATACATAAAACGGATATAGAACTATTAAAAGGAATCTTTATTTATTTAATGGGTTTTGAAAATAGTTATCAATATTAGAAAATCATTGTTTACATTCATAAAAAAAAAAAAAATTATTGGGCCTAACTATCCTTTTTAGTAATTACATTGATCAGGTATAATCTCAAACTGTCAGTAGATTTTTTCATACTGTTAAAATCAATGAATTCTAAATAAAAATAAATAAAATATTCTTATTTATAAAAATAAAACCATGCATGCTATTTAATGAAAATCTTACCATCACTAACGTTGGCTTTAAGTAATCTATGAATCTTACGAGACTATCTTCTACATTTTTGTCAAGTAGACCACTCCATCCAAATGAGGTCATAACTTTTCTTATATCGGTCCCGCGTGATGCACACTCACCTAATACTACCCCTATCACGGCTTATACCTAAACTACTTAACTTCTATAGGTATAGTATTAACCTACTTGGCCATAGCCTCTTTGGCCTCTATATCAATAACTTAAACAAATACAATAATATATCTCAAAGTCAAATCAAATAAATCATACGTATCTTAGTTCAACATTCATATAAGTAAAATCATCATTTAGCCTCCTAGGCCTCAATCATTAGATAAAACCATTTGCAACTAATTCATTTATAAATCCATAAATAAAAAATAACAAAAATCTATTGTTTTAAGACAATTTATGATGTTTAAATACAAAATCTTTTATTAATAAATTTAAACAAAATAAGAAAGTTCAACTCACAGTATAGGGAGGGTAAGCATTCCCCAATTACTCCTCAGACCTTAACACCTCTCGGACGTCTCTCATACAAATGTTGTTGCCTAAAACACGCATATATTAACAATCCCATTAATACTCGAATTTAAGAATACAAATTGATCTAAATGCATATGAATGGGTCCTATTCTTGGTATTCTATGATCATTTGTATTTGTTTATGCTATTTTTCGTCTTTTGACCTTTTAATTGATTCCTAACACTCTCAAGTCAATTTAAACTTATAACATATTCAATTTATGGCCTAACTAGCATTATACGACCTAAGTTATCAAAACTGATCTATAGATAACAAACTTTGAATGAAACAGTGTTTGTTTACTATTTACTACAAAATACATTTTTTTAAATTCAAGTTTTCTAACTATCTAATCGTATATCCATCTGCTCTACGTCCTAACTAACACATTATAATTGAAATATTCATGATAAACAAGCCAAATTATTCACGAATAAATAGTAATATTAATTATAAAATTGATCTAAACGAAAATCTAGTGCATAAATGAATGTAATGGGCTTACTAAAAAGTTGATAAAAGCCTATAATTATTAAATATATCATCGATTGCTTGAAATCCCAAGTTGAACTTCAAATCCTAATTTCTTCTTTTGTTGTTTTTGGCTAAAATTGATAAAATAAAGTTGCTAGAGTGTAAAGAAGAATTGAAGTGATGAATTCTGATGTATAATCGTCATTTAACCAATTGGAATGTAAGAAATCAATGAGAAAGAAATTTGTTGAGAAGGAGAAGAGAGAAACGAGAAAAGAGGAGAAGAATGAAGAAGAGAACAAATAATCTTTCACTATTGACCCATATTTATAGTATAAGAGATAAAATTACTAAAATATCCTTAAGTTAAAAAAGAAAAAAATTTAAAAGAGACAAAAATAGTCATTTTACCCAAATTTCGAGCGATTTGATCGAACAGATAAACCAATTCATTTGACCAAATTATAGTCTTTTTTGAACAAATTAAACTTTTCATTTAATTGAGGATTTCACGAGTTTCAAAAAAAAATTTGATCACTTATTTATTCACACGAATCGAACTATTAGTTCGATCGAATATTGATTTATTCGAATGAATTAATGAATTCATTCAACTGAGGTTTTTATAACTCTTAAAAAAATGTTAGATCATTAATTCGATCGAATGATTCATATAATTCATTAAGTTAAATTTATTGATCGAATGCATTTTCACCACAAGAAAATTGACTTTTACCGACAATAGTAGTCGTTGCTAAATGTATTAGCGATGACAAAAATGTCGTTGCCATATCATCGCAAATTCATCGTCGCAAAAAATTTTTAACGACAACCAAAAAAGTTGTAGCAAAAAATGGATTTAACGACGACATATAGTCGGCGTCGAAAATGGATTCAGTGACGACTAAAAGTCATCGTCGAATGTTTTTCAATGACGACTATAGTTTCGTCGACGACAAAAGTGTCATCGCAAAAAACACATTTGGCGATGACGGAATTTCTGGGACAACATTTTTGTCGTCGCCAAATTTGTTTTCGACGATCACTTTTTGTTTTATCCGATGGCTTTTTTATTGCCAAAATCATATATTGGTGACGAAAAATTATGTTGTCGCTGAAAGTATTTTTAGCAACAAAAAATTATGTATATATTATTGTCGTTGGTCTAAATGTATATAATATTTTAATATTTTTATTAAATCTAATATTTTTTCACTTAAATTTATTGTTAATATATTTATTTAATAATTTTATATTTTTTTCAATAAATTTATAATATTTATATGTTAGCATTATCTAATATTTTAATAAATAATAAAAAATATTATAATCAAATAATCCATATATTAATTGAAACATTCATAACTCAAAAACATACAAAGTTAATTAAAATAAAAATAAAAATCATCCTTTAAATATATTTAAGGGTCCTACGCTCGAAAATAATGTGGGGCCAACTCTGTTAAAATAAATTGAAATCGATCTAAGGTAGCTTTTTGAACCTCCACCTGACTCTGTGTATCCCTTAATTTTTCTTCTGTGAACTGCAAGCGAGATTTTGTTTCATGCAACTCAAATCGAGTAGACTCTAAATCAGTCTGTAAGCTGGTATTAGTGGAAGAAGCACCTGTATCAATATGACGGGCTCTTCGACGTTTGACAAGCCCCCTAATATAACGTGATTGATCACCAAAAACTTGACGAGACATCTGCTCATCACTGATCGGCTCTGATCCATCATCGAGTGAGAGTTGTTGCATTTCCACCATCTTTTCCTAATTTGATAGAAAATAAATTAAGAATATAATCATTATTAAAATAATAAAATAAGACAATAATTTACACATGACAAAAATAACTTACATGCGCATGTTGAGCATCCAAAC
>JAVXUL010031346.1:0-26495 GCA_035590515.1 Trichilia minutiflora
TTTTCTCAATTGGAGATGATTTTGGGGTCAAAAATCCAGATCTTTCTTAAAAGCTCATATCCAACACCATAATCTTAATCAAGATATATTTATCATGTTCTATACCCTCTCGTGCACAATATAACCATAAAGGCATGCACGAACACTCTTGAGGGATTTACTATTATGCCCATAATGCTAAGGGACGGGTTTCACACTTGGAGATGAATCAAATATTTTAATGTGACTTAAAAGGATATTTTGGTCTGTTCACGATCTTCTATATATGAGAGATCGAAGTTGATCTTCCCCATTCTCTTTCTTCCTCTCATCTGAACCCATTTCTCTCTACTCTCATTCTCACACCATATCTTACTCAAATCATCACAAACCTTTGCGATTCTTTCTTAGATTTTCTAGTAAATCAACACCAGAGTTCAAGAACGTTGCTTATTCAGAGTTTTACTTGACGATTCAAAAGGAATTAAAAGAGAAAGATCACGGGTAAACAATAACCAAGAGGTGAATTCAAGCAAAAGAGGGGCTCAAAACTTATTTACTAATTTGGGTAAATATATCCATCAGCTTATTCCTTTGATTTGAGTTATCTTTGTACATGAATTAAGAAAAGAATAACTAGGTTACTGTTTTCGAAAACCCTAGATTTTAGGTACAATCTAATTTATCAATTAGATTGATAAATTAATATGTTTAAGTGTATCTTGTATTAAAAAGATTGAGGATAATGTTTGTAGATTGAGAATATGAACAGTCAAAGCATTGGTTGTGTAAAGAGAGAGAAAGAGAGAGAGAGGGGGGGCTATTTATTTATAAATGAGTACTAAAGAGTACTACAGTATTGTACTTGCTATCATGTGCATCATGCATTTTATAACCTAAATGTATATTGTGAAAGGTTGTTAAACCTTGTGTGTGTGTGTATATATATATCCAGGTGCGACAGCTTTGGTTAAAGAGTCTCTGTCACGAGAAGGATTTCGAGAGAGCGGTTCTCCACCTCAAAGTAATGAGTAGATATTATTTCATTCTTTCTCTCCTTTAAATGATATTTAAAAAAAAAATTCTTTATATGCTTTGAAATGATAGAATATATGTATATGTATATGTAAGCATATTTAGGAGGTATTGAATATTATTGTATGGTAACCGGGAGGGTCCATTATTTGTGGTATACCTAGACGATAATTTGTATGATATATCTGTGTTTGAGACAGAAGGCTAGATATAAATGCTGATTTTGATGACTTTATGTACTTGCAGCATATTTTGTATAATGGTATAAATTATGACTGAAAACCGATGTGAATTGATTTGATTGATCATGATTTCCTTGTTTGATATGGATTTTAAGAATGAAGTGTGTATAAATATACACGTATTATGATTATGAAAATGTGGATTGAGGCTGAAAAGTCAATGTTTTAATTTTATTATGATATGGCCATGAGTGCCAGTTTTCATAGACTTAACCTTGAATGCTATAGCCTTTTTTTATTTTAGGCTTTGAGCCATTTTTCTTGATATAAGCTATATGGACTAGTTTTGAGTATACTACTCGATGAGATGAGGATTATCCAATGTAAGAAAATCTAATAAACCATCGAGTATCAAATTTAAAGATATTTAGAATGTTATTATCTATCAGCTCTATAAAATGAGGACTTTCCTAGAAATGGAAGTACAATAGGCCATAGAGTAGTTTTACAAGATAAAGGTTATCCCATGGAGGAAAATCCAATAAACTACAGAGCGAATTACCATAGATACTAGAATAGTTCTATAAGAAGAGGATCGTCCCATGGAGGAAAACCCAAATGCCAAAGAGCAGATTATACTCTTATTTGGGATTTTGTCCTGAAAGAATTTATTCTCAAAATAAGAATGATTGTTTGTATACCATATAAGATTTGATAATATGGCTTCAAATGAGATTTTTTATATGTTTGATCATCTTCTTATTCACTCACTAAGTATTTTTCTAAATATTCACCCCTTATTTTTTTTCATTTTAAGATAGTACAGTCTTGAGTAAGTATAAGAAGATTGATTAGAGTTTTCAGTGCAGTTGTAGGTACTTGACTCAATTGTATGCGATATGGTCCATTGAATAGGAAGATGTATTTATAATTTAAACTTATATATTTTACTCGATCGAGTACTATTTATAATTTGATGTTTAGAATAACTTTTATTATATAAAAATTGGATTAAAATTTGACGACGATTTATATGTATTATGGACATGTTTGGAAGCTGCAATATTTTATTTATGTTTGGAAATGATTCAAATAGGTTTTCAATGCCTTACGCATTCTGTTGGATTCGCAGCGATTATTATGTGCATGAATTCTAAGGATCCAGTATGTGACGTTTTATATGAGGATGAACCTTATTTGCTTGTCAGTTTTTTAAATATGTCTCCAAATTTATATATTTTAAATATTTTCAGAAGATCTTTATTTTGCTTGGAGCCGGATATGAAAATTGTTTGATTTTGGTGTTTTAAGGAAAAAGAATGTTTCTTTGAATATATCTTCAAATTTATATATTTTAAATACTTTTGAAAGCTAGTATTTTACTTTGATAATGATGTAACAATGTTCACTTTTGGTATTTAAGAGAGAAGGAATTGGTTATGATGTTATGAGAATTTATTTGAAAATATTGTTGATATGCGTGTTTTATAAATATAAATGAATGTTATGATTCTTGTTGGTGGTTAATAATTATTCTACTTATTCTGATCTGGTTGAGTTCTCGTGAAAAACGTATAACTTGTGAGTTAGTAAGAATTTTGTTTGACACGCAATGCATGTTTCTGTTATATTTGATTATAAATGATTATTGTAATAATCGGGACATGTAATTACGTTCTAATAGGTCACCGTGGGTATAGATGACGCTACCACACTAAACCATATTTTGAAAATGTTTAATATATAAATCAAGTTTGGTGCTGATGAAAGTTTTGAGAATTTAGTACTTTATTTGAGCACATCTATTTTGTTTTGACAGGAGAATGAATAGTTTTGAGACAAATAGGCATAAAAACTTGAATGAGTTACTTTTTAAGTACAAAACTCTCTTTTTTGGACTTTGTGCTATGGTTTTCAAATAAATAGAGGACTTTTTTTTTTTTTTTCATCCGCTATCTATTTAAGTAATTTTTTTAAATATTTTATATATTTATTATTTTTATTAATGTTCACTCACAAAGCATATATTAGTATATTCACTTTTCACACTTCAGTTTCAAGTAAGCCCAAGTATAGTTAAACGAATTACATGATAGTGATTGCTTCTTGTTATAGAGTGTTCATGTATATTTTTACACTTAACGTACATTTAAGGTTTCAGATATTTCAATAATTGCAATATGTATTCAAATATGAGATTTATAAACGATTTACAAATTATATGTTTTATATATTTTACAGTATACGTGTTTATTTCATTCAGGGAAATGATTTTGGATTTTTAATGATTGAAATTAGGTTAATTAGATTTTGACTATATTGAGATGAATATTGAAAGTATAGATAAGAAATATATTAAGATTTACCTGATTGATGTATTTCATGGTTGAATTTGAAATAATCCAATTAAATTTGATTGGGTTTGATTTTATAAGATTTTTGAATTGAAGTGGGGATTTAATTATCTTAGATGCCTTGCATATTCTTAAGATATATATTGGACATCATGATGTTATCTTAAGAGTTTATAATAGTTATTACAGATTCTTAAGATATATATTGGACATCATGATGTTATCTTAAGAGTTTATAATAGTTATTAAGTAAGGGCCCATGGCCAGAGTGTGACAGAAAATTTCAAGAACTTTGCCTTCTGTTTTAATGGTAATCTTCTTCACATGAAAAAATTTCATATAATTGTTGTAAATTGTTGTATTTGGGAATATATTTTTACAGCAATTACTCATTGAATCCTGAGTCCAAACCGCATATTCATACCCTTATTGAATCGGGTTACAGAACTAGGCGGGCAGAATTTATTCTTTAGATCGGTGTTCATAAAAGCCTTAACTAGATTGGTTTTACTGGTTCTATTATTATTTTTTGTATTCTACTACTCTGCAGTTTGGTTACTGCAATTTCTATTTTAACTTTATGTGAAAATTCAATTTAGCTTCCTGAAAAAAATATTCCTACTTTGTTGCTTGTGGTTTTGTTACTAGTTTGTTTCTATGTTTACTGCAGATTATACAGCCCTTTGCAGCAGTTTTCGCTGTTGTTTATTGCAAGATTTTGGTTTCTGATTTTGCAGATTTTTGCTGTTATTTCTGCAGTATTTTAGTTGTTGTTTCTGCAAATTCTTGCTATTATATTAGCAGATTTTTTGTTTCTGTTTGGCTACAACTTATTGTTGTTTTTACCTATTGTCTTTTGTAATATTAGCTGTTCTTCTCCAGTTTTCCTATTGCAATTTTGTTGTTCGTGCACCATTTTATTGTTGCAGTTACTGTTGTTCCTGTTGATTTTTTGTTGTAACTGTTGGCTATTGTATATTTTTTCTGCTGTTTCCTGCTCATAAAAATTGATAGCTTTGGATGCTGTTCTTGCAGTGCTTTGCAGATAAATAGATATTGTTAATTGTTATTTTAATTACAATGTGTTACTTACACTTGTCACTTACACCCTGTGATACCATCAATCTATAGAATAGCACCACCTTAATAACATGGAAGCGACATTGATTGTAGCCAATTCTTTACTCGAGCTTTGTAGTATTGAAACCTTTAATGGCGAGCATTTCAAGCAATGTAAGGAATGACACATTTAATGTTTACAACTTGTCAGATTAACCGAATATAGGCCATCTAACTAAAGATGCACTAGATTATGTCGGAGAAATGAAAAGCCGGACCATCAATAAAAAGAAATTGAAGAAAAGAAATGCACAAATTGGTGGCAAAAAGAGATTGTGATTACTACTTGATTGTGGAATAACATGCATATAACAAACCCTTTTCAAGGGTGGTCTGATGGTTGGGAACGAATCTGTATAGGTTTTATGCCTTAAATTCAATTTTCATTTTAGAATTTTTTTTGTTGAAATTTCGATACGGATTTCGTATCCTGATTCAATAAATTAAGGTTTCTCACATTAAAAAAACAAAAAAACATATATATATATAACAATTAATTACCTACATAGCTCAAAGTCATAGCTCAAAGTCAGATAAGACAATTAAAAAGCTTTGGGAACCCTTTTAAGATAGGTTTGATCAAGTCAAAAACTTGTCTAAGATACATTATTCTTATATTAAGTTCTTTCTTTCTAATAAAGAGAGAAGTCACTGAGTTTACGAAATTCTTGAAGAATTATGGGGAAACTAAATTCAAACCATACGTTTGCAAACACGCTGGCTGGGATAAGTAGATGAAAAAGCCTTGGAATGTAAACACAAGCTTTAAAGTACCATTCTTAATTTCTTTACTTTTTCCTTATGCTGCCAATTAAATCGATCAGGAACTCATATTAATAGTAAAACACTTTTTTAAAATACTTATTATTGTTTCAAATGCTGCTAAAAAATTTAGATCACTAAAATTGACTTTAGAGTTAAATGGTTATTCCTGACAACATTAGCACCCGGACCTTCATTTTGTGTGCATAAAACTCAGAAAAGAGACGAAGGATTGACTCGAAGACACTTAGGTCGGCCACATCCAAATCAGCAAGAAAACATCCTAACAGAAAACAAATTGGCTTGTTGATGCCAACGAGGCAAACCACAAGCATGAACAGATTTCTTCTTCGGCTCCGGACAAAAAAAAAAAAAAATTTACGTACCAAACAATAAATAACATTGCAAATAAAAAACACCAACTAATGAATAAAACCTTTGTCTGGATGAAAAGATAAAAAGACTTTAATTCTAACATTAAATTGTGATTACACAGCGTTCTTTCTGAGATACACTAGATAACAATAAATGAAAGAAATGGAGTCGTCATGAATGAGTTAAAACAACCCAAAGTGAACAGGAGAACCTGTTTTCTTGATCCAATCTCCTTGTAAGAAAGGATATACTGTGTAATTCATGGCCTCTTGCTGATCAATCAATCTGTAACCCGGCCATTTAACCCTTCCATTTGTATTAGCTCCAGGTCCTTTGTTCTTATATTCTGCATAATATAATGTTTTGACTCCATAATCTCCTCTAAAAGCCAACCATCCATCAGGATGAATGAAATCCTCAATCCTCGATTCCATGATAACCGTTCGCGAGTATTCTTTTGATGGCCTACCAAGGTAAGTCTTGACATTGCCTTTTACAGGTTGAAGAGAATCGTCAGGTGCAATGTGAGTGTTTTGCAGCACAATTCCTGTGGTTTCAAATTTGTCAATCCTTGTTTGAGATGTAACTATATTTTTCTGACCGTCTAAAGGTTTTCTAACTATTATTTGGCAATTTTGGAATAGAGCTGATGCATCACCAAAGATGAAATCAACTGTTCCAGTAATTAGGCAACTTCTGTAAAATTGGCGATGAGCTTGTGCCCACAATGTGTTTTGATAGCCCTCAAAGCGGCAGTTGAGAAAAATTGCATGATCGGATTGAATTCTAGCAGCTACTGCTTGACGTTTTACCGGACCCGCAAGGTTTCTAAATCCGATGGATTTGGCCAATAATCCTTCTCCCATGGCCACTGCAATTTAATAAGTAGAAGCAATGGAAAATTAGGAAATTAATAGATTAATGTAGTAAGAAACAGAAAAATAACTCCTAATATTTCCAAAATTTTCTAAATAAATCATCATTTCAACATGTCTACCCGCCAGAAAGAGAGCAAAAACTCAAATTTTAGTAATTTGAAGTTGATATAGGAAGTAATTGCGCTCCACGGCTCAGCCCAGCGATTTGTAGTTGTTTAAGCCAATCAACATCTTTGGTGCCAATTTCATGTTGGACATAAGGCAATTAAAAACTTTATGTTTACCTTTTTTTTAAATAGTAAATGAATCCTCATCACCCAGTTACAAAGTTCGGTGATAATTAATTAATATGTCTCATAGCCTTTCAATTGCTCCATTTTGACACCAAAAGTCTCATATCCAACAGTAGAAATTTTAATCATTATTAAACCTTCCTTTTCAAAACTTTCTTAAAAAGTTATACACATTAATTAGAGAGATTCATAAAGTAGATAGTAGTGCCAAAATGTTGTACGTAACACTAAATTACCAAAACTTGCAGTATCATATATATTGACTCCATCAAAAACATTTTTGTTCCCAGTGATGATGGTTTTCCGTGATCCTTCCCCCGCAATGGTTAGATTCACCATTTTCTTTGTCACAACTACAGTCTCTTCATAAATTCCTGCTGCAACATAGATGACATACCTACATTGCCATCAGAGTACGCGAGCAAAATATTAAAATTAATATATATACAAACATTTTTGTGGGTAAAATTAATTTTTTATTTTCGTTTCACATATCTAAAATCGCACCTCACCCCATGCATAAACAGAAACTAAAGAAATTCCCCTTTCACTTACTTTCACAGTAAGAACCTAAACCAATTATTAGACTATACCCTTACCAACAGTTACTATTAGTATATTGTCGTGGATAAAATCAATATTTTTTTTTCATTTCATACAACATCCTAAATCCCATTCCACCAGATGCATAAACAGAAACTAAAGAAATTTTTCCTTCGTAGACTTTCACGGTAAAAACACAAACCAACCAGACTGTACCTTAACCGAAAGCTACTATTCCAAATACTAATTCGTGGTAACTAAGCATCGAGTAGTATACTATGTAATCAATTATGAAGTCTAAATAACCATATATTACCTTCCTTTGTGGTCCTTTGGCATGGCTTTCAATGCTTCAGAAATTGTTGTAAAGTTTCCACTGCCATCCTTTGCTACTATCATATTTGGTTTTATGGAAGACTTTTCGTCACTCTCCAAGATCCTTCTATCGTCGTGTATCATCCAGGAAGGAAGTCCGTCTTTATCAAGTGACTGGGAGATCGATTCTAAAACGCGACGATTCGGTCCTGCTGATCGTATCATTGAAGATAAGTAAGTTGAGAAATGTTTGATAATAGCAAGAGAATTGCTAGTGAGTTGCTTGGTCGAATTCAGAGCTTTCTCTATGTTGGCTTTCATTTCTCCTTCAGGAAATGCATCTGCACACGTTTGTTGATATGACATAACTGCACTTATCCAATTGTTTAACTCATCAGAATTTTGGGAAAGCTTTCCCAAATCAAATTTTCCACTAGATTGAGAAACAGACAGTTTAAGTTCATCTTTCGCATCCGCCATAACTCGCTTACAGACATTCAATGCTGCTTTCATTTCTGGGGAAACATTCGAATCATAGCCATCTACCTTTTTAAGTGCCTCATTAACTTCGTCAATAGTTGCTTCTATTGAAACCCTGAGAAATTCTTTAGGTTTATCAATTGAAGGATCTTTTTTCAACGCAGTTGTTAAGGTTTCATTGCATGAAGTCTTGTACGTAGTCGCATTACATATCGATCGAATCATAGTTTGTGAACGTGAAAACTCTTTTGGAGTTTTAGACCCTTGATCCGATGATTTGGTAGCATCTCCATTTTTATTGAGAGAAACAACATCAAAAACTCCAGCTGCAATTAAAATGATTAGAACAAACGCTGTAATGCAGGCAATGACGACCCTCTTTCTAAATTTTCTTGCTCTTTGAGCTTGTCTAATCTCTGATATATGATCAAAATCCTGGAATGCCATTCTGATACGGTTTGCTGAAGAGATCTCCCTGCCTTAACCTTCAAGCAAAGGCAGAGAGAAGAGAAAATTAAGCAGACCTGAAGATGTTATTTTTGACGTTCATGTTTAATTTCTTTTCTTTTTCTTAGGAATTCAATATTTTTGTTTTTTTAAAATTTACGAATAGAGAATGGACAGGAGAACTTTCAGGTCTTGTGTTTAAAGGTTTGTTAGGGATGAGTCCAAAATGGATTATAAAAATTTTAACGTCCTTTATAACCGCTTTTCCCTCTTTTCCTTTGGTACTGATATAATTTCCCTATAATAAGTTAATTAAACTGACATTGTTCAAATGTGCTACTATGAACTTACATTGGTAAGTAAACAAATTAAATTGCTAAAGTTAAAATCAAACGGTATTTAAAAAAAAAAAATTATCTTAAGTCGAAATTGTAAGCAATTATAAAGTTATGGTTAAATAGTAATTTACTGGTCAAATAAGGGACAAATTAAGCAAATTATCTTTTTAAATAAATAAAAAATATTTAAAATTCCCATGGTTAAGGACAAGGTTATTGGTGTGTTTGTTTTGGCATTTGCAGGTTAGGGAGTGTTTGAAAAATGGGAGGAGACCCTACTGAAATTTTGATAAAATTTTAATTATACAAATGATTTCAATTTTGGCTTAGAGAAATTAAACAGAAATTGCCCTAACTTGGGACTGGTCATTTCTGTATGGGTATCAGACATCATTATGATAATAAAATGACATACTATTTTAAATATATATATATATATATATATATATATCTGCAAAATAAAGAGTGATGCAGGTATTGATATCGTTTCTAACTCAAATTTAGCCGTTTTCCCAGATGGTTATTACCAAATTTAATAGGAATTGTTGTTTATTTACAAAATCATATTAGAGTTTGAATTGATTTGAAAATATGGACTAGGATTCTCTTCGTCTTTTCTATCCTTGATTTCAAGGAACCACGTACACAAGGCACGATTAAAATTCAAGGGTTAAGATTTAATTATTATAAGTATGCAATACTCGAACAGCTCAAAAATTAGATTAATGCTTCATATTACCTTAAGTCTATCTTCTGAAAATCTTTAAGAACTTCAGTTATTAAGCACTGTTTTCACAAAAAGTACATGATAAAAGATGAGTTGTCTGCTTTCACAAGTAAATCATAGAAATTTTATGTAAAAATGATTAGAAATTAATTTTTTTCATAATATAGAATGAAAATAATGGAAGTATTAGTTAAATAGAACATTCACAATTTATTTATCTAAGACAAAAAAATAAATATTTTATTAAAACAGTTTAGTTAAGTAGTGTCACCAGTACTCATGATGACCCAAATCTTAACTATATAATATTGTCTATTTATTTTTGTGACCTAGTTATAATAGATCATATCATATCATATTCAATTGAAGTGCAAATAAATCAAAATCACCTTTTGCTTCTCATTATTCTATAGCCACAAATATCTTCTTCACTTGTTTTATCTATGCTTTAGCTACCATAAGATCAGTAGTTTCTTTGAATAAAGGTGACACAAATCTTTAAATTGCTCTAATGAAACAGCATTACTAACAGCCTCATGACGATGTTGTCTCTCTTTATATTCAACATCTGTTAAAGGTCCACCACTCTCAGTAATCTCTTTAATTATGTATTCTATTGTTCCATCATTTTCATCATCACACGAAATAAGGGATTGACTTCATCTGTATTCATTGTAGGATCAATCTCCTCATTTATGTCTTGATGAGGAGCTCTTGAGCTCGAAGCATTTGCTCTATTTGTACCTCTACGTGATATTTTTATTTGCTAATACGCTAAATTAGGAGAAGATAAAAGCAAATTCGTAAATGTATAACAGAAATTTATATTTGTATTAATATTAGAAATTCGAAGTTCTGAACGACATAATATATCTAACTATATGGTGACATGTAGATTTCTTAAATAATTTGATATTTAGTAGTTATATTTTAATGAACCAAACTTTATACCACTCCGCCCATTTAACCTCAGGAATTTCGATCCCAAAAGGAACGTTCATTCCAATAGGGAAGAGATCTAACTTTACTAGTTTCTCCTTGCTAGTTCCACTTGTTGAGCCTTTAGATAAACCCTTAAACCAATTTCCGTTTTTTTGGCAAGGTTTAATACATCTTCTAGTCCAAAACACGCAATGCACCATAAGCTTAATCCGACTCGCTCCCTTACCATAAGCATGTAGCCCTCGTAATGTCTCATTTCTTTTCTTTACGTAAGAATTTGGACCTGGGGAAGTATTAGTATTCACAGTGTGTATTCCAGCCAATTTTTCATCCATTCTATCTTTATGTAACCTTCTAAGATCCTTAGTAAGAACTCCTAAACAACATTGCTCAGTTCTATTAACTTTAGTCCACAGGTTGTACTTCTTTCCCATAACTGCAAAACCAAACAAAAATTAATTTCGTGAGATCATAAGATAATACCCAAAATTTAATCATATAAACTAAGGATATTATTGTTATTTCCAACTAACAAGTGAAAAGTCTACAGGATCGTAACAATGCTTTGATACAAGCTATAATACGCCAACAACTCAAAAATTTGATCAATGCTTAACAAGTAAATAAAAGCAAAGTCTAAAACTTGTTCTTTCATATCTTACACAAGAAACTCACAACGTTAACAGCTTATAACATTATGAATAAATGGTTCCCAATAGTAGTTATTCAAGACATGTGATAGGAAACATTCCCTTACTCTACAATTTTATTAAGAAAAATAATGGATGATTTTTCATTTTTAGAGCAATGTTATAGAAAGAAGTCTTGGCTCTTGGAATGTAGGTAATTCTTATTCAATTTTAATTAAAAATATTTCATTGAATTCTAATTTAAAGTATAATTTACTTAGCATTAACTAATTATGTTATAAAGGTTACAAAGTTATTTTTGAACTAACATGTTGTATGATTATAGACATAACATAAGACAATTTTTATTGGAATTAAAATAAAAATGTGAATACTACTGATATTGATTGTACTTTGAAATTGGATAAATACTTTTTAGTTTTGCATGATAACAGTTAGTTATGGTATAGAAATTAAAACATGTGAGTATAGATTTAATTTCTAAAGTATTTATAAAAACAATTATAAACGACTACTTCTCTTATATGAACCTATTTCAAGCTCATTTAGAAACAAGAAGAAAAATGAGAAGAAACAACAACTACAAGAGCAATAATCCTCCTTTGCATAAAATCTCTTGTTCTTAAATTTGTATAACTACTCTTCAAGATAGTTTATTGTGAGTGCGTATTGATCATTCACTTATTGTGATGTGAAGAAAAATAGAGAGATCTTCTCTTTGTAAGTTTGAACGGACACCCATTCAAGATCACTTGTCAGGTTTGAGTAGTATCTGTCAAGTCCATTTATGTTTTAAAGGTTTGATTGACAACCAAAATCAGTTGGAGGTCTTTGGAGATACAAAAAGATCAAAGCTAGTAAAATCCTTAAGAGCAGTTGGCTTGAAGGTATAGATTAGACCGAGAGTTTGCCAAACTACATAAAAATTACTGAGTTAGAATATTTTATTGTTGAAAATCTTAATTTCCTACTAAAATTGTTATACATGAAATTAGAACACAAATTATGATAAAGATACGTACTTTATTCGGCCATTGTTATAACTTGCAATGTTTTCAAATGTTAGATCTTCCTCTCTATTCTCTATTTTGTGACAGCCTACTTAATAGGAAGGAGGCAGAATCAGGATTTTTAATCTTATACTTTCTTTTATATAGAGTTAGAGAGAGGACCTAACCTAACCCTAATTGGTTATATAGAGTTAGAGAGAAGACCTAACCTAACCCTAATTAATCTTTACTAGACCTCCCCATCAAAGGTTTCAGCATGACTCATGGCCTACACTGACTGTTAAAATTAGTCCATTATAGATGTCTAGCCCAATTCATTTAAGATCACATAATTGAGTCCACTTTACTCAATGATTATGCCATTAGCTCGTTTTGATAAAATCATATAAGGAATAATATAAGCCCACAAAAATCAAACATTCTCCTACTTGGGCTACATTAATCGATTTTAAAAACAAGAAATTTTATTTACTTAAAAACGACTCTTGGGGGCTAATTAACAAAGAAAATATTTTATGTGGCTACGTTTTAAAATAATAGTCATGAATTTAATGTTTTAAATAATTCGATTCAATTTGATCTTTAATATTATACTGTGACAATTAATGCATTCTATTATTGACACATAATCAATCCAGAATCACAAATATTATCAATCAAATTGACATGAATCTTGGGACTAACAGTGTCGTAAGATATGATGTCTTGATGTGATTATAAATAACATCATAATCTTATCGGTCCTTTTTATAGTTTTCTACCTCTATACTTTAGTAATGAAATACATAAATTATTTGACTCTAACGAGTCTATATGTCCATGGCTGTTATAAAATTAATGGACATATTTAATCTAACCTTAACAAGCCCATATTCCTAACTACCATTACTTTATTCTCGAGACTTTATATAGTATTAATAAGCATATTACACAACAAACAGAATAATGATCATCATATAGTAATATAATAAACAAACCTTAATGTGTACTTATTTATGAATATTCAAAAACATACATATATTCATATACTGTTAGACTCCTACTAATCCAAAGTATAATTAAATTCTGTACACCTATGTTTACAGCATACCGCTCAAAAATTATGGACTTTATATCTTTGATTAAAATATCTAACCTCGAGTCTATCTTGATATTTTACAATATTTTCTTTACAACTAAATTCTTGACTATAAGATAATTGATCTCCATGTGCTTCGATTCACTGTTAATTCTGTTATTCTCAAAATAGAATATAACAACACGATAAATCTTTATAAACTTAGTTTAGAGATCGAATTAACCACTTGAAGCTCTAAAATAAAATTTATGAGCTAACTACCATGAGTAGATGCATCATAACACGTATCATACTCTATATACCTGGTTGAGAAAATTGTTAGAGTTTGTTTTTATACTTTTCTAGGAAATGGCTCTTTCATTCAATATGAAAATATAACTTATAGCTGACATTAGGACATCTGGACATCCACCAAAATCTGTATCTGAATGCATGGCCAAAATGAGAGTATCAACCCTTTCATTAGTATAAAATTCTTTATACTATACAGATATCACATTACTTTATTGACCGCAATCTAATGATTATGCTCAGAGTTGACATGTGTCGATTAAAAAATGCTCACAATAAAAACTATATCCAATTTAGCATAAAGTTTTACATACATGGGACTACCAATTACATACATAAGACTATCAACTTTGTTTTTCAAGATCATTCTTGTCACATTAATCTTGTTAAATCGTCATTTTTGCAATAGGCATCTTTTCCAAATTTTCGTATCTATATGTTAAATCTTTTAAATCCTTGATCTATATACGTATTCTTTTTTAGAGATTATTCATAAACTTTATGAGATCTACCAAAATAAATCTCAATATCCAAAATATAGGAGACTTCTCTATAATCCTTTATGTTAAAATTTATGGTCAAGAGTTACTTTAACTTATAAAATAACCTCCCACTGATTCTTATGTGGTAAACTCCCATTGATCCTTATATGGGTACACTTATCAACGTTATTTTCACAAACTAAAAATCATTCTTAATCATTACAAATCATTAATGAGAAGTTCGTTTCATCCTATAGATCAATTTTCTTTATCTTCTAAACCATATATTCCTTACTTCTTTCTATAGATCCCTTAAGTTGAATTATATGGACCTTTTTACCTTACTTTACTATTGAGTAAGGTTGTCTTGACATCTATTTCTCTTTATCCGAATCCTTTTGTCAATTGTTTAGTCTTGAATCTTTCAGCATTGCCATTTCTTTACCTTTTAGTCTTATACACCCATTTACAACCAATTAGTTTGAATTCTTTAGATTACTTAACCACTTCTTAACCCTATTATATATATTACACTTTATCCCTTATAGTATCCAATCAATTTATCAAAATTATAACTGTTAATTACTCTATTATAAGTCTCTAATTAAAATCTTGCCCTCTATCAAAATTTTCCTTATTATGATAAATATAATAAACACTAAATTTTTATCTTTCTCATTCTCTTTAATCTCTTAATAGGGACTTTAAAACTTATATGAATTTTAGATTTCTTCTTATTTGATTATTTGCTATAGTTGTGATTGAGTGTTATAACTCAAAATCCAAGAGATTGCGAATGTTTCTTGTGGGTAGTTAAGCTATTCAGAGAATTTTATCTTATATTTTTAAAGACTTAATTAATCCATTAATTTTTTAAAATATATCCAAAAAAATATTTGGATCTAATGGATGATACTGACAATCACATGCTTGTCACATGTTTAAGAAAAATACAAATCATTAATACTCCACATTTACACTAAAACTTATAGGACTAAACTCTTTAGGATAAAACTTAAATTAGAATTAGGAATTTTGGTCTCCTTACTTAGAGTTCTTGCCTTATATTACAGTCCTACAGAAGGTCCAGATATTAGCCAAGTAAGAAATAGAGGTTGTCACATCTGAATCGAAGGAATCGTAGATTAAATTTTATATACAAGAAGTCATAGACCAAATATGTTTATTACCACATAGGGTAGTAGAGAAATTTTCATCACAAATGGTCATTTCTTATTTGATCTTGATCAATCTCTTCTCTTACATAATTTGTATAATCACCAATCATTATCATGATTCAATACCTTAATTAACTTCTTAATTCTTTTTCTGAGTTCGTGACTCAACCATTTATGTCACAATGTTTAGGATCTTTTATTAATTAAAACCTTGTAAAGGATAAATTAGAAGCATAACAGAATTGAGAATCTATTTATTAATCAAAATTATAGTTAGCAATAATATTAAAGTCATAATCTAATCTAATCTTGTCTTATTAAAGAAAAACTAAAAATAAAATTTCTTCTAAAAGAAAGTACAAAAATTTTTAAATAAATTAACAACTAATATTTAACTCCAATGTAACTGTTCTTATAAGATGAACTATAATCCTTGCTTTCTCCTTGATTCTCTCTATTTGACTTCCTCAATTCCTTAATCCCTTATGTTTTGCCATCCTTTATTATATCAATTTTCATTCAAGAGTTTTTTGGTTTCAATAAGGTAAATTTATACATGTTCAGATGCGACTGCAAATATGGTTTCTTATGGTTTTTCAGGTTTTCTTGCTCAAAAGCTGGAATGATCTTTTTTGCTTTCTTGATGCTTACCACCCAGAAAATACTCCCACAAGAACAGCAAGACGTGTATCACAAAGATCCTCAACAAGCTTCAACACAAACTACAAAAATTGAATGACAACAGCAACAACACAAGCGCACCAGCACCTGAAAACATAATCTGGAAATTGAAATCCAGAAATCAACTCAAGAAAGCAATGAACACACACACGCCAGAGAGAACAGAGAGAATTCCAGAAAGAAGATTTTCTTATTCAAGAAGATGAGAGAATACAAAGAATTGAAAGAAATTAGCTCTATATATCGTGCACTGCTCCCCTTCTGCTTATAAACCAGCAAGCACGAATTCAAGATTGCAAATCTTGACAGTCAACAGCCTTTAACAACTTTCCCATGTATTCCCTAAAATACCCTTAATGAAATATGTGAAAAACATTGCAAAATGGTCCATATCCAACCCTTGCAATTCAGTCCCCATCACACACATGATTAAACTACATTCATTAAGACTCGGTTTGATTTATGCTGAACCAATCCACAAGTTCCATTCGGAAGACTCCCCTTTTCATCCTGTAAGTACGCATAGACTTTTGAAATTTATCTGTTTGAACCAACTTGTGTTAGTTTGGATACGTCCCATGTTATTTGGGCAACTCATTTGTCAATGTGAGTGTCTAATTCAAACGCAATTTTCATTTGGTGTGGATAAATTTATAAAGTGAGATTGTATCCTTGGCTAATGGCTTTACTTGTGGTGTAAGCGAGATTGAACCTTTGGCTAATGGCATTGGTTGTGGTGTGGAGAGCTTACCCTTCAAATATTTTGGTCTTACCTTAGGAGCTCAGGACTTTGGAGTTTTGGAATCTTGGTGGTGGAGAGAGTTGAGAAAGGGTTGGGGGGCTGAAAGAGGGCTTGTCCAAAAAGATACCTGGTCAATTTTAATGAACTTTGAGAAAGGTTTCTGATGATTTATGAAAAGTCTATTACCATTCCTAGAATTTTTTTGGGAAGGTTTTTGACGAATTTTGAAATAATGGACTCTGCTGTATTTTATCCAAATCTCAGGTGAAGTAAATAAGATTTTCTCACTGTTAAAATATTTATCAATAAAGTGCTTAGCCGTATTGTAAACAACTTTAACGCATTGTGTATACAATATCATATTGTGCCTTATTGATAAGACTTCATGGGGTTTTGTTGAAAATGGTGTTACTACAATTATCCTGCACTTGCTTGTTCGTGATCTGGTGCTATTGTAATTGTTACCATGTCAATGTTAGCTATGAAAAAGGTTTATGATGTATCATGATTTAATGAACAGGCCTGAAAATTTTGCAGGATGATGACCAGGAATCTGTGATTATGCCAAGTAAAAATGGACAGAATTTTTTATGTTACTTGCCTAAGATGAAGAAAACCAAGAGTGGAAAGTCAGTGCCTCAGCTTAATACAAGCAGCATGATTATTGAAACTGAGAAACGTGTTAAATTGAAGACACCAGATGAGTTGCTTGAAGTATTGAAGGACAGATGCTTTATCAGAGTAAGTATCTATATTCTATAGTTTATTTGAAATGTGTTATCTAGAGTTATTTTATTGAATTCACTAAATTTATTGGGAAACTAAATAAAGATTCTTCTTTCTTGGCCACAATTATAACTCGAACTAGAAATTTCAGTTTTATTGTTTTATATCACTTCTTTTGATAACTAATGTGGTACCAATTGTTTTATGCAGCAAGAAGGTTGGTGGTCGTATGAATTTTGCCATCAAAATAAGATACGGCAACTGCATTTGGAAGATGACAAGGTAATCTCTTAGCCTTGAAGAAAAATTTCCTGTTTCCTTATGGACCATTTTTTGTCATTGATTTCAGTCTATGATGTATCCTCCCTTCTGATAGCAGAATGTTTTGTAAGTACAAGATGAAGCATGCTATTATGCCTTGAATGAATCAAATTAAGAGAAGATTTTATAAAATTTCTGTTGTTGAATTTTGGGTTTTGAATGTGGTTGGCAGTGGCACCCAAAGTTTATTGATCCCGTTGAGTCTGTCCAATAGTCCTTAGTAATCGTTGTTTTTGCGCTGTATGTTGTGGTACTAATACTAGTGGTATTAAAGATAATTGGCAGATGCAAAGGCATAATTTTCATCATCATTTTGTGTGCTTGGGTTTCTTCGTTGATGCTTCCCCGGGCAATAAACAGCTAACAGTTCTTAATATCATGAATTCACTTGTTGCAGGTGGTGCAGGAATTTGTCTTGGGTGAGTATGATGCAGAGGCCACGGCTGCTTTCAACCAAAATCTATCCGACATCAATATGCTGAAAGATCCTCGCTCAAAAGATGCAACACAAAGGTATGATTTTGTCTATACAGGGGTGCATTAGATATAAAATAGAGTAAGCAGCAGTTGATAGTTATAAGCATAGAAAATGGGAAAATACAAAAAGAAGAGAACGAATGAAGTTTAGCTGTATCACATGTTTTTTTAGGTACCATACTCATCTGTACACAAATGGAACGATCTGTGATCTTACAAATAAGCCCCGAGAGATTGAGGTACAAATTAATCAATTTATTAAGTATTCTATGGTTTTAGGTTTTTCTCATCCCTCATCTCTTTGTCACTTCTTAAAATATCATTTTTTTGTCCTTGGATACAGGTCAGATTTGTGTGCTCAGAACCTCGAGCTATGATTAGTTCCATTACAGAGCTATCGACTTGCAAGTATGCTGTCACTGTACAATCTCCAATGCTTTGCAAGCATCCGTAAGTCTTCTCTCTCTCTCTGCCTCCCGGCAGGTAGAGATTACAATTACATAAAGCAAATCTAATTACTGGTTACATATGTAGTAGATATCAATGAGTGATGTTGCTTTCCATGTATGCCAAGGCCCACACATTCTAAACAGCATTACTATTTTCACTTGTTCAAGCAATATTTTACATTTTGACATGGCCTATCATGGTATCACTGAGTAGAAAATGAAAGATTTTAGGCCTTAATTGATTATTACCGTTGTCATCATTAATGCAATTTTGACAAATAAGTCTTCTTACTGAAGTAAGTCTGTCTTTGGTGATGATAAACCCTAAATAGTAACAAGATGCATATGTTCACTACATAATTTATGTGTTGTGAAAATTCACGCTTGTGTTTTTGCTTCACACACACTCTCCACCACCCTACTTCGTTGTAGGTAAAAGAGAGTGAGAGGGCAACTATGCTATATACGGAATGTGCCAATCACCTGAATAATTAATGTTCCTGTTGTCTGATATCTGCATGTGTGTGTTTTTATTGCATTATTCGCTCTAATGAATAGTGCTGACTGCAGTTTGTTCCAAGAAGAGAAACCTGTGTGGCACACCATTAACTGTAATGTGCTTCCAAAGGATTACAAGCCAACAAAAGTGGAGGAAGACAAACAAGAACCTAAGCAGATTTTAATGGTAACTAGTGATGAAAATCCGTCAAACTACGAGACACAGGAATGAGGAGCCTCATTGATACACTGAGTGTATGTTGGCAAAAAGAGTTTCAGGCATACGAATATTTAATGGAGTTGAGACTTTTATGTTATTGAAATTAATGAGATAGATAAACTGATTGCAAAACTGAGTAAATTTCCATTGTGCTGGAAAATTTTCATTTTCAAAACAAGTTAAGGAGGCTGAAACATTTGTAAATGTTATAAAAGATGACCCTTTTACAGCGATTTCAAATCTCTTTTGTGCCTATGAGAATATTCATTGGATTGGCAGTGGATATATCTTGAAATGGTCGTTTTGAGCCATCATGGCCGAAAGTTCTGTCCAAATGTCAGAAATTGATTTTTTCAGATCATGAAATTTCATAATAGTTCATTATGAGAGGAGAGTCTAGTTGTGTCATGGTCTTTGTCTTGTTTTAAAGAATTTTTCTGACCTCATTTGGAAATGTAATGAGTTTAATCTTTTATCATAGAAACAAAAATTCAAGAGACCAATTCCTCTCACCTCGATTTCGGAGGAAAATTTTTCTTTATTTCTTTATTTTTGTATAGTACTGTAAAGTTTATTTTGAGTGTGTAAAATTTTTTTGTAAAAGTAGAAACAAATCAGTACATGACATCACAGCGGATCCATAACTCAGAAAGAAAAGAAAAATGGAAGAAACAATATATATCCTGACGATCATTGAAAAAACAAACAATGTATCCACTGCATAATTTTAATTCGTTAATGACAGTATACTAATTTTAGTTCTACAATGCTCGTTAAAACAGTTTATCCTGCTTCAGACTCTCAAATAACTAAAGCTTCGGTACAATACAATAAACATCATTATTGATATTATTGTTTTAGGACTACAGACGCATTTACCATACTATTCACAAATTTACTTCACCATTGTATTATTCTTCTCACTGAGAACATGAGGCTGCTTGTGTTCTTGCAGCAGAATCAAGCAGAGCCAAGTACTCGTGTATTGCTTCACCTTCTTTTGTAACTTCGATGTCATAGTCAGAAAAAACATCGCCTGTTAATTCATTAGCAAGTTCATCTTCCATCTCCACATCCCGCTCCACTGTATCGCCAGCATTTGATGTTCCTTCCATATTCATATCGTCAATCAAACCGCTTTCGCTACTTTCAACATTATTGTTTTCAATCAAACTTGTGCCAACATAGTTAGGTGCCGAAAAGGGAGAACTTGCATTGTTATTAACAGCAGTTGCTGCATTTGTATCAGACTGTTCAAGTAGTTGAAGCATTATTTGCTCAATAGTGCCACCAGCCTGACACAATTCAACCACTGCACACAAGAAAATTATAAGTCCTGGCCAGCAACCAGATGCTGGGGGAAAGATTACACAACTAAATTTTCCCACTAAATGACTTGAAAAAGATAAATAGAAAGATGCCGATTTATAGTACCTCTTGATCGTTCAAAACCCATGGCAACCAACTGTTCAATTTTTGCATCTGTTGCTTGTCGATGTCTTTTCCTTTTTCTTGAGTCAATGTCATGCTGCAGGTCAAACAAATTTAGTGACAAAGAAAGTCGAGATTGAATCCAAAGAGAAAATTCATGCGAAAAATTTAGTGACCTGTAAGGCCGAATTAGTTTCTTGATTTGTCAAGTCATCCAAAGCTTTTTCTGCATCATTTTCATTTCTCCGAAGGGCTTCAGCAGCAAGCTCCTTCTCAAATCTGTCAAAAAGAGCAGGTCTTTTAACTTTGTGTATGATGTCCACATAAAGATGATTTTGTTATGAACAAAAATAATGGTGTTACATACTATGCAAAAATTGTATTTTTGAGCAGATTTTCAAAACAAATAAAAAGAATAAAAATGGAGAGAGAATGGAACTAGTTTGGCTAGCTTACCCAATTGAGACCAACTCGTTTAATCTTTGGAGATCCACAGCTTTCTTCAAGGGTGTCATTCCATACTGTTTTTGCTCCCTGCAAATAAGAGAGGTTACTTAACAAAATGACAGAATATAAAACTTAACAGAGATTTCTTTTCCATAGAAATAGCACCAACCTGATTTCCTTTCTTCGCCGTTCATCGTCCTCCCTTTGTTTTTCTCGCTTTTCCTTCTCCTCAGCAAGAAAATCAATGGCACTCCCAACATCCTGATTGCATATTCGAAATGCTCTCTTTGCATCAGGCTCTTTAAAGCCCATGCTCAAAACAAGGGATAAGGATTCGTCAGACACTTGTAACTACAATCAACAACAAAAGATAGAGTCACTGCCCATAGAAATTAAAATAATGAAAAAGAGAACTTCACTTACAATGGAAGAGGTACATTTATTTCAATCCTTATAACCAGGAAAATGTTAGACAATTCAAAATTAACTATTACTACTACTTTATCCCATAGGAAAGAATATATAAAATAAATTTACAAATAAAGAGAGGACTAAATCGTTTAATGCAAGGACAATATAGGTAATAGAACAAGCGAGCTTAGCAGAGTATATGTGATTTGACGAATGTCATATCTTCATGTTTGAGACCATGTAAAAATATATATTTATAATCACCTGGAAGAATTTTGTTTGTGCAGAGGTCAATGCCTTCCGACATATATCAAGTTGACCACTGTGATAGGCTACCACCCCTTCCAGAAGCTCCATTCTCAAACGCCTATAATATAAGAAAGGAAGAAATTAGTTTTACATTTCCAAACAAGATTATTGCAACCTCTGGCCAAGAACAAGGAAACAGCAAATTTGAAGATAAAATACTCACAATGCAAGCTCTGGATGGCAACCAGCTTGAAGCAGTCTGACACGGGAGGAGTCCTTCCCATGAGCACGCTCTATTCCTTCTCTAGCTTTTGCAAGGCGTATTCCTGCCACTGAAAGCCAACTGATGTCTCGAAGCATGAAATAGCACCAGACCATGTCTATTTGCAGTATTGGGACATTGTCAACAAACTGTAAGCAAAGAACACAAGACCACAAACCAATATTTTCCATAAGAATAAAGTTTGAGATCACAAAATTATCAAAATTACATCCAAGGTGCAAGTCATTGTGTCATGGTTTTCCAGACTAGTTTCAAAAAACATTCAGATCTATAGAAGTGCAAAGACATATATTTAGATTTGTTTGAATGAGAAGAAATCCATCACGCATGGGGAGATATAGATATTGTGACAGGATCAGCATACATACTTTAAACCATTAGGCTCGTACACTTTTGAGAACATAGATTAGATCTGAAGTGTTAAAATTAATGAACAGTAGGAATAGAGCATGTCAGATGTGATCTCAGTATTCAAGGTACATTTATCCAATGGTCCGCTAGTTATGGCATAAACGGGTTATTGATCCCTTAATTATTTGGACATAGATACTAATAAAAGTGATTCTAAAAAATGAAACGAAAGGAAACAATCAAAGTAGTCTGCTTTTCTCTCTGTCTCCAAAATCCCAAATGAAGAATTTTTCAAGCTGGGCAGTAGGAAATCAACTATCTCAGGAATGACCACAAGCAATATTCCTAACCAAGTGCACATTAATGGAAAAGATGCTCAAGCCACATGAAATAGAGTAATTTTCAGTTACTTCAGTCAAACAACTAACATGACTCATTATGCCATGACAAGGCTCAAAGTGATTAACATTCAGTAAAACTGATCTCATTATTAACTTCTACAATTAGAAGAGTGGTTTACTCACCTCAATGACCTTGGGATCACAAAGAGAGAAAGCCTCCTACAACAGAAAAGAAAACAAAAGCACTCAAATTAATTGCCTTTCTTGTTGACGGGGAAATATTGGACTGGATAATTTAACTACAAACTTCTACTACCAAAATTTCAGAAAAGTTGTTCCCACAAATCATTTGCAAAAGAAGAGGAAAGCTGTGGGTAAAAAGGGAGAAATACTGAGCCAAAACTGCCCAGACCATCAAATTGCAGTAGTTCAAAACAAAAATAAAGAAAATCCCTTCGAAGGATGGACAAGGAAGGGGGCTTTTCATCTGCTACCATTTGTAGAAGCATATCCCACAAAAACGATAACATAAGTTATTCCAATTCAGTAATCTTTTTCAAATTTTAAAAATTAAAAAATTAAAAGATAAATCAGTACTAAGAACTGACCTCTCCCATGGTGAGCACTTCCAATGCATCCTTATACATTTCCTTCTTCATAAGCCTCTTTGCATTTGCATGAAGCATCAGACCCATCATCATCGACCTTTCACATGACAATTAAAATCTTACTATAGGGGAAACCCAAAAAGTTTTCTCACTGATAAATGAAATGAGAAACAGTAATACAAGAAAAATGTATTCATGTATCATACCATCGATCAGTTTCAGACCCAAACCGTATTTTCTCCCCATTCTGATCTTCAAGCTCTATGTTGAAGTCCTCAATTGGCAATGAACCATCTGCATGCCTATTGACAAGTGCAGTTGCAGCTTCCCTGTCAATTGGATGTAAATTGTAATAAGTCAGTACTTGATGAATCTGAAGAGAAGAGCCAGGAGTTAATCAAAATATTTTCTGGCCTGCCATTTTGTATTGGTTGTGCGTACTTCTATAACTTTGTTTAGAAATTATATCAATGTTGTTTTCACTAGATCTCCCTGCTCAAAAACAAAAGGCACAGATGACAAGACCAAGACGCACAACCATAAAGATAATTCAACTTTCTCGATGAATTCAACATTCCAGTCCTATTATTTGCATAAAACCCAAAACAGAGCACAACCAGCACCGCACGAGAACCTTACAATTAGTAGAAAACCCACCAAGTAAATACATTGCCAATCAGAAACAAGACAGTCGAACACTTCACACAGCAATCACAGTAAAACAAATTGCCAATGAGAAAAGAGTAAGACAGAGTGAACTTCAGTGAAGGAACCCATTTCAAAAAAATAAAAGATGAATAGAAAAAATGGCACCAAATTAGATACAATAAACACAGCCTCAAAAATCCAAGGTTTAATGATTAATCAGAACCAGCAATTCATAATCTACCATAAAAAATTGGAGACTTCGATTTTTCTTGCAAAATTCAACAGAACAGAATGAGCATAGAGAAACTAAGAAAACCTATGAATCCCCTTTCCTATTTAAAAATAAAAAAGAACATTATTTTGATCAAAACGCAAAATCCAAGACCTGCAAACTCAACACAGTGATCACTGTATCAAAAGCAAAAAAGTTAAAACAAGAGAAAAACCATTAGAAAAGATCATGCAAAAAAAACAAAAACACTCACTTGATTCGAGTGAACCTCCGAGAACGTTCTTCTTCAGCCATCAACTCATTCTTCAATGAATTCCCTTCCTCAATACAGATACGAGTGGCAAGGATCTTTGCGTTGTTTTTGATACCCAATTGGCATAACTTTTGACAGCCAACACCATCTTTCAAAACTTTTCCAGCAGATATCAAGTTGATCATCTCAGGCAACATATTTGATCGCTTCGCCACCTCTTCTCTCAACATGGGTAGAGTCCATTGATCCAATTCAACCTCTAACAAGCCAGACCATGTGCCTGCTATCTTCAGTTTGGCCGCCATTGAATTGATGAAGCGAGAAGAGACTGAGACTGAGAGATGAAGTTTACTCAAGGGTGAGAAATTGTTTGCACTTTGGATTGGAGGGTGACTTGTACGAGGAAGTTTTATAGACATTAGAAATCTAATTAGCTAATAAAAACAGAGAAGACATCGTTTAACTGGGTTTCTTTCGTGTTCAGAAAGTCATGCGTGGAATCGACTTTCCTTATGTACAGTACAGATGTAGCATCGTCGTTTTCGTTTGTACTTTTTTAGTTTTAATCTAATAAAATTTTAACCCCCTATGTTTTCATTTTCGAAAAGTCGATTTTAATTATAATGATAATTCATTGAAACTATTTTTCCATTTTTAAACATTGACATATTATATTATATTAACTTTGCTTCTATGAAAAAATTCCACCACAGTTAAGGTAAATATTTCTGTTTGCAATAAATCTTGGGGAAGAGAGAGAGAGTCTAATTCGAAGACAAAATCAGTAAATATTGAAATCTGATCAAAAATTATTTGAGGCTAATTTTGAGTTGAAGTCTGATATATTTTGGGTAAATCTATTATTATCACCCGAGTAGAGGCCATCTGACTCTGATTTGGAAGTCATATTAACAATTGAAGTTAAATTTTAACTCTAGAACTTGGTCTACAGTCACTTTATCTTAGCACTGCATAGAGATGAAAAATGATTCAAATCAGTATGATTTAGCACAAATCTAACGTGTAAATAGTAAAATATATTACAATACAATATTAATTTATACTATTTAATTTCGTGTCTAATTTATATTTTAATAATTCAATTCAAATATTTAATATTTAAACAATTTATATTTGTAAAGGATATTAACATCCAAATTCATAACTTTGTTTAATAATTCATAATCCATAATTCATAACTAACATTTAATATTCATAAATCTAAACAGGATGGATGAATATACATCACTATAGTAATAGCATATGATTAGTACTTACCGAACCATTTATAATTCATTTATTTAAAAATTTTACATCATTTAAAAAAAAAAGACATATAGAACTAAATACAAAAAATAGAATTAAAATAAGAACCAAGTTAGAGCTTAAAAATATCATAAATTTAATAGAATTAAGTCAAGTACCAAAAATACGATCAAGCACTAGAGGTCCAAAACTTAGTACTAGAATCAAGTATCAGAAACAGAATCAATGCCAGAACCAAATCGATTAAAGAAAATAATCACTATTAAAATTAATTCTCATCACCGTTATAGCAAGCATTTTTCTCATCAATAATCTTGATTTATATTTTGAATTTTATCTTTTACATCCTCCCAATCCTTTAAGCATATAAAGAAATCCAAAACTTTAGATGATAGTCTTGATC
>JAVXUL010031347.1:0-11412 GCA_035590515.1 Trichilia minutiflora
GATCAGCCCGTTTAACCTGCAGGTAAAAGGGTTTGAACCCTTTTACCTGCGAATTAAAAGGGTCGATCCGTTTAATCCACGGGTTAAAAATCATCGACCCTAACCCGTTTATTTTACGAGTTAAATGGGCCAGTCCGTCGAACCAAACCCGTTTTGATAGCTCTAGTAATAGCTCTTTCGTTCTTGACAATTAGGAATGCAGACTTCACCAATTGTGGTTGGTCATAAAGAAAGGAAATCATAAAACTCTAATGATATTCATGGCTTCGGAGTAGAACTACAAAGAATTCCATCAAACTGAGTTACACGTTATGCTTCTGTAATTTTAAGAGTTTTGTAATTGCATTCTTGAATAGAAAAAAAAATTGATTAAGTTGTTTTAATTTGCTTCTCTTTCAGCTTTTGTTTAAGGAAAAGAAATCTTGATGGGCATGCATGATTGTTTTGTAGTGACTGGGTGTTATCATACTTTTGTCTCCTAGTATTAGTTATAAATTATTTTAGACTCAGTGCATCTCAAATATTTGTGTTCAGATGTTAGCTTGATATTTTCTTATTAGAAAAAATGGAAAGCAATCTCAAATAGGGATATAATGGGTAGGAACACACATAATTAATCTTTCTCTTTTAATTAAGGAAAAAAAAAGAGAAGAAAATGCTAGACTTTATATCTATGAACAAAGAGATATTCATTTAAGATTGGCGTAAATGATGAGTTCTTTTTTAGCAACTCATCCAACTTAAATTTTGGAGGATTTTGAGTTTTTTTCTTAGATAATATTACTTGTTTTATTGTTTTTTGATATGCAGGTCGAATTTAATATTTAGATCTAGATAAGAGTAAAATAAGCTTAATTAAAGTGAAATCGGGAATACGAAAGCTTAAGAGAGCAAGCCTATATGTTGCTGAAGTGGAAAAATTATTGTCCTGTGAAACATGAGTCAGCAAAGCCTGTTACAACAAGAAAAATTGTTGTCGCATTGCAGCGCAAGTCAATGAGGCCTGCTGCAGCAGGGAAAAATATGTCTCATCTACAGTGGGAGACATGTTTTCAACAAACGAACTTCAACATAATTCTGCATTGCAGAGGGAAAAATTTTGGTCCCCTACCACACCAATTAGCGAAAATGAGTTCTCAGAGCCCTGAGAAATCTCTCTGGGGATTCATGTAAGGACCTACGGAGAGAGAAAAGACCAAACACTACTCTAGGATTTGAGAAAGAAAAACACTATAATCAAGTTTTAAAGATTAAGATTCAAGTGAGGGTGTTGATTTATGATTTACAAGTTAAACAAATTATAGATGCTGACGTGGATGTAAAGAATTCCAGCTGGATTAGAAGCTGCTGAGTTCAATAGTTAGTTAAATAACTAACTGTTAGGTTTTTGTAGCTTCTTGGATTTTTTCTTGGTAGAAGTTTAAAGAATCAAGAATGTGAGCTGGAGAGGAGCGTGTGGTATGTACAGCTATGTGTTTTTTCTGTGTATAAAAACAGAAGAAAGGGAATGAAAAGCAGGCACTGAAAATATTCTTTTCGGTGGTTTTCATTAAAAGCAGTGTGTTCTTATTTTCTTGCTTCTGTTTTCTGTCAACTTCACTTCTTAGATTCATTTCTTTTCTTTCTTCTTTAATTCTTTGATTCTTTGGTTGCTGGTTGTTCCAGCATTATTGTTTCATGAGTTGTTAAGCTTTTGAGAGTGTAATACTGGGTATGAGTGGTTTGAAGATTCTGTGAACTCTTGTTACTTGTCTCGGAGGTTGAAGGTGAAGGTGTTCACCATCTTCTGGTTTTGTTGTTCCTTGTGGTTGCTGAATTTACAAATGCCATGGTCACTTGAAATAATATGCTTTCTGAAAACATAGAATATTGATGCCTGAATGAAGAATATTTGAGTGACACTGAATCGCGAAATACGCAAAAAGAATGTAAAATGTGATATGCTAAAAAATTTGGAATATCCATTAAAAATATATTAATTGTTACCCTTCCTTTTGATGCTTCTTGTTTGGCATGACGATACAGTGTTATGCCTGTTGAAGCCTGAAAAAATAAAATAAATTTTTAATTTTTTCATTGTTAAACTGTTTAATTCTTACAAATAACAGGCTTTCTGGTTCCATTCCCCAAGAAACTGAATTCCTACAAATGCCCCATTTTTTTGGGATGTCTCATAGCATCTTTAATTTCGAAACCACCCTTATTCATTATCTGAAATGATTATGTTTCTTCATTCTCCTGAGGATAATCTAAGATTTGATGTCAATTGGTGAAATCTCTGTCGGTAGCTTCTTGCTTTAAAATCAATTTCAACTTCTTCTCATGTCTCAGTTTCCTTTGGAAATCTTACAAAATAAAGGTTACAACTAGAGATTGAGAGCATGTTTGAGAATTTTACCAACTAATAAATTGTATGGAAACTCATTGTAGAATGACGTACAAATTCTGAATATGCATATATTAAAAAAATATTTACTTTATTGAGACGTTAAAATTTTCAATCAATAAATTGAATGGATAGAAATTTTATATCATCACACACTACATTTAATTTCAGTTAACGAATATCCTAAGAAATATCGTAAAATTTACAATAATGAAATTTTCTACTAACAATGTAAGCTTAAAGAAATTCAAATACAGTGGATGGCACAAGTTTGTCACCTGAATCTTCTTTTGTCATTTTTTAACAGTAAGGATGGCGCATGTGGCCCTAATGAGCGGTAGAGATGAAGCTCGTGGTCGTGGGTGGGCGGATGCTTTTCTTTTTTAATTAATTTTTTTCTATTTATGTTTCTTTAAAATGAATATGATTTTGAACCTTTTTTTACCTGCTTTGATCTCAACAGTATGTGGTGTGGATGCAAAATTGGTGTGAATTGGTGTTGTGTCGATGCAAAATTATATTAGATTTGAGTTGTGTCGACGCTGAATATAGATTTGAGGTGGATTGTGTTTAGGTGATGAGATTGAGGTGGATTGCTTGCATTTCTGAAAGAAATGGTTGAGAAGAGATTGTTTCTATTGTACCTGTTTTGTTTTATAAGAAATCTTTAGAGAGATTGTTTTAAATAGAGTAATGTATTTGATCTATGACAGGAATTAACTTGATTGGTCAAATGGGATCAAACGGGGCTGGGTTGGACGGATTAGAAATGGGGCGGTGGCCCGCCTTGTTTCTTTCAAAACGGGGAACCCGTCCCACTGCCATCCCCAATAAGAACAATGGCAAGGGTAGTTGTTCCCTCCCTTATTTTCGTTACCCTGTTTGCCTATTAATTATTACTTCTGCTTCTGCATTTAGTGAAGCCCTCAACGGTAAATATTTTGATTGTTTAGAAGTGCAACTATTTTTATAGTTAAAAGTGAAATCACAACAATCTCAAACAAATATTTAAACTTGTAATATGGTATATTTGGAATTGAGGTGCTATGTCTCATAGATGTTAGAATAGAATTTAAGGCTATTTGAAATTACGGTGCATCTAATTTGCTTTAAAAGTTAAGTTAAAAATTATTTGACGACACTAATTATTATTGAGGCTTGCACAATTTTCTTTTGATATTTGACATTTAAAATTTTTATTTCATATTAATTATGGTTTAAAAGTCGTCACACCACATACGAACAAGGTCAAAAATTATAGAATATTATTTCAAAAATAAATAAATTTTATTAAAAATTAATGTTATTAATTATTTTTTCTAATTTTATTTTTAAATTTAAGGAAAAGTTAACAGTAATTTAGGACTGCAATGCTTATATTGTATTTTAAAAGTAAATTAAAAAAAATATTTGGTAACATTAACTTTTAGTAAAAATTATTTATTTTTTTATTTAAAATTTGATGTCTATTACTTTTTATTTCACAACACTCAATATGAAATGAGTCCTTATTTCGTCATAGCCATCAAAAATTAGAGAAGAAACTGTCTAGTGGCAGTCCAGTCAACCCAGTTGGTGCTTCTTTATTTAAGTTCTCTCATCAATTTGCTTAAACTTTATATAGAAAATATTTTTGAAAATTGAACTTGAATTAATCAAACATTAAAATCTAGCCGAGTCAAAAGTTTTGATTCTGTTTGGTTCGATTCTGTTTCTAATGTACTCTTTGCCATTGTTTCTCTCACTGCATATTTGCAAATTTTGACTGATAAATGATAATTTACAAACTCTAAGCACTATCTATATATGACTAAAATTTCACTAATCATTTAAACATCTCTTCCAACTTGTTTATTGAACGAAAAAGAAAAGAAATAAAAAGGAAAAGAAAAGAAAAGAGAAGACTTCCAACTTATGCTCATTGAGGACTCGGCGCATAGAATTCATAATTTCTACGACATTTCATAAGTTTCCAATCACTTTATTAGTTGCCCAAAATGAGAAGTAACACAAGTCTTTAAGATGACCACCCAGATTCATCAACCACAAGAACAGCAAGACAATCCTCCCAGTCAATCACCAGCAAGCTTGCAAGTTAGCTTTGACAGAAAAATGGTTTCAAGAAAGTAACAAGAAAACTAAGAAATACAGAAAACTAGAATGCAGAAACGAGAAAGCAAGAAACAAGAATTGTAAACAAGGAAGAAAGCTTTCCAGAGAAAGAAGAATGTATTCAAGAAATTTCCAATACAGAAGAAGATACCAGCCACCCGAGTTCAGCACCTACCGCTATTTACAAACCAGCAATCTAAACTCACCAAGAAACCAAATCTTTAAAGACTAACCAATTTAACTATCTTCTCCTGTAAATTTCCTATAATGCCCTTAATGAAATATAACAAAACCCTTACAAATTGGTCCTCACTATACACGATTACATTCCATCTATCAAGGACAGCATACATGTTGGACCAATTCACAACAAGATTGATAGACTGAGACACAATAGCTAAAGTACTTTTACTTAGCACCTGAGACATGAGAAGATGATGAAGATGATTTTATGCAAGAAGCTACCAATAGGAGATTTGGTTAGTTTAAATCAAACTCAGAACTTTGATGAAGAGAATGAAGAAAGATTATTTATTCAGAGAATAAATAAGAGCGGAATTTTAAAATAAAAGATATTTATAGGATACCACATAGAAATGGAAGGTTTTTAAGAATTTAGGTTTTTTGGGAAACTAAAACATAAAAGGAAGATAAGGGTTTAAGCTGTTTAGTTTATTATCACTCCATGTTGCCTAACTCATCAGGAATTGGACCTGAAAGTGAATTGTTCTCAAGATACAATTCATTCAAGTCCTTGAGATTAGCCAAAGAAGTAGGAACTGGACCATTCAGACAATTGCCATCAAGGGCAAGATACTGAAGTTTTATTAGTCGACCAATTTCTGTTGGGATTTTTCCAGAAATTTGATTTTCGGATAGATAAAGCTCTATAAGTTTTGAGAGGCGACTGATTTCAGGTGGTATGACTCCAGAAAGTGAATTATTGTAGAGATACAATAATTCTAAATTCTTCAAATTGCCCCAAGAAGTAGGAATTGGACCAATTAAATAGTTGTTGTGCAAGGCAAGGTTCTTAAGAAAACTTAATTGACCAATTTCTGAAGGAATTGAACTATTTAGTGAATTATTAAAAAGATACAATAATTTCAAATTCTTCAAATTATCCAAAGAAGTAGGAATTGGACCGTCTAAACAATTGCTAAACAAAGAAAGCTCCTTAAGAAAACTTAATTGACCCATTTTTGAAGGAATTGAACCATTTAGCGAATTGTTTTGGAGATGCAAGAATTCCAATTTCTTCGAATTACCCAAACCAACAGAAATTGGACCATCTAAATAATTGTGAGACAAAGAAAGCTCTTTGAGAGAATTAGCTGACCAATTTATGGAGGAATTGAGCCATTTAATTGTGTTGAGATTAGGCTCCAATAACTTGATCAATTTGTGATGAACAATTGAATCAAATCACAAAACCCGAGAACAAAATGAAGAAGAAAGAAGATTTGCAGAAAATGTAAAACAGAAAAAAAACATAAGGAACCAATTTACGTGGTTCGGTTCTCAATGAACCTACATCTACGGACGAACCCCAAGAGTTCAGGCTGTTTATTAAACTTCAGAGAAGAAATGTACAGAAAGAACTTAATGAAAACTTCTCGTTTCACCCACTCTTATATGCATCAAAGCCACCCCATTAATCAGCATCCTACTGCCCAGGACCCGAGCCAAGAAACCAAGAAAATAGTTAATTTAGTTTCTTGGGAAATAACCTTTATGCCATTAATGAAAGAACTACAAGGACTTAACATGAAAGGGCAAATATGTAAAACCACATCTCAACTGAATTTAATGAATTGAATTCCAGAAATCTTCCCAGGTGCTGCTCGTACATTTCTTCTTCTGCATCAATGAGAGTTGCCGAATCAATTCTCTACAAATTGATTTCAAAAAGGTGCAAGACCTGAAGATTTATTAGTACACCAATCTCTGGTGGAATTTTTCCAAAAAACTGGTTGGAGGATAGATCAAGATACACGAGTTTGACAAGGAAACTGATCTGAGATGGGATGGTACCAGAAAGCAAATTCAAAGATAGTTCAAAGTATGCAAGATCAGGAAAAGAAGAGAATGAAAATTCATACAAAGTACCATTCAAACCCAAACTGGAAAGATTTAAATTGATGATGTTTCCATCAATATTGCATGAAATTCCCAACCAAGAACAAGGACTTATGCTTTGTCTAAACTTGGTGGCATTATGAGAAAAGAGAGTCCATGAAGGTAGCTGAGACTGCGATTGATTTTCAAGACTGGCTTTCCATTTCAAAAGCGCTTTTGCCTCTTCACTAGAGCAGAAGCAGAAGCATATATCGAAATTGTAGGAGTGTGTAAACAAATAGAGAAAAGAACACAAAGTGGAGAACAATGTCTAATGTTACCCTTTCCATTGTTTCTTATAATTTACAAACTTTAAACTGTTATTTATATAGAACAAAATTTCAATGGTATTTTTAATTTCTTTGCATTATTTTTTTACTTTAATACTCAAATCTTTTTTTTTCCAATTTCACCTTAAATTGAGCTAAATTATCCCTGATATTATCTTACTCTATTTTTTTTTTTTTTGTCTATTTCATATTTTTCTTCTATTATTTTATAATTTGAACCTAACAAAATACAAATATTACTTACTCAACAATATAAATTTTTTAATTCTTATGTGTTTAATTTTAAAAATTAAAATAATTTAAAAAACATTTTATTACGCAAGACACACAAATTGTTGTGCGACAGACTGTTGCTAATCAAAAGGTTGCTATGCATGCACTTGTTACCTAGCCACAGCTGCACTTGCGCTTGTCGGCAGGCCTGAGCCCTTGATTACAAGCATTTTTTTTTAATTTTTAAATTTTTTTAATTACATATCTTATTAATAAGTATTTTTTATTAGAATATAATTATATAAACAAAAATTTTAAAAATTTATGAGTACCCTTATCTTATTTTTTCTTATCTTTTAAGAGGAGGACACATAAATTGGAGGAGATCTTAGCCCTTCATCTTATATGTATACTTTGTGATTTTTTTGGATATAGGTCTAGAATTTACACAAGACTAAATAAGTAAGGAGGGAATCCTTTTCAAGTTTCCAATCCTGCGAAAAAAAAAATATATAAGAAGCAAAAGGACTTTTAAAAAATAAACTTTTATGTCCTATTCATGAAGAGTTGGAAGCCTTGGAATCTCTCATTGATATAGCCTTGAGTGAAAATGAAATAAATGGTTCAAAATTTATGTCTTATTTTTCTACATATATAAAATTCTAAATTTATATTCAAACCGTCCCATAATTTACGTTCAAATTTTGAATTAGAACTTGAGATAACGTATATCCTAAAAAATATCTATATCTATCTATATCTATCTATCTATCTATTTCTAAAAGCCTTAAAATAATTAAACCTCTAAAATTAAGACTTGGATTTCTTCTTAGTCTTGTTTTTTCTTATCATTCAAGAAGATGTGGACACATAGACTGGAGGAAATCTTAACACTTTATCCTACATGTTTGCTTTTTAGTTTTTCTTGGATGGAGAACTAGAATTTACACACACAAAAAAAAGTAGGAGATCCTTATCCATAAAATTAACCTACCCACAAAATTTAATTTTGTGATAAATTTAAATGAAATTTATTCTAAATTTAGGTAATACAATTTTTGTTTTGATACTACTTTTATGAATTTATTCTCAACTTTTATTAGAATGATTCAATAAATGTTAATTACATACTCGTACGTTGTTTTTGTACTGTTAAAATTTAAAATTGTAAGTATGCTTTATAATTTCAAGAGATTAGTGATTTATTTGATAAAAAAAAATTTATGTTTTTATTTCTGACAATATAAAAACTTATGGTCTCAGATATTATTATCCTGTAGAGGAATTATACATACATTCATCAACTAATTAATATATTTTATTGAATAAACAATTTTGTCATTCAAAATTTTCTTAGAAGCTTCGGATTCTTTCTGTTGCTCATTTTGGGCAAATAGAATGAGATAAGATAGAATATGATCGAATTATATTCAATTTAATACTGTCTTATCTTTGATTCAATATGTGATAGGATTGAATTATTATTATTATTATTATTATTATATATATATATATTTTGTATACCGGGGAACTTCGACCGTCAGCCAACCACCGCGGAATTTCATCGCCGAGGACCCAGGCTCTTTACTGTCCTTGGACAGCGTCACGGGGACGGGGCCTAGGCTTTGAGCCTAAAGGCGCCAACGGCTCACTCAGACCAACAGGTACCAAACGGTCAGATAAAGCCCGGTGCCTCCACCTTGGCGCTTCAGTCGTGCAGTTGGTGTGATTCGAACCCTGAACCTGCCTGCCTAGCACAAGTCCATGTTCCTACCACACCAACCACTCAGTTGGGTGTTAAATATATATTTTTATTATTAAAATTATTTAAAAATAAATGAAAATTATTGATTATTTAAATATTTTTGATATAAATTAATTTAAATAAAAATAATTAAATATTTGAAATTTTAATTTTGATTATATTTATTTTACTATATTATTTGTAATGATATAATAAAATAATTACAACATAAAAGTGAACTATGTTTTGTATTAGAAAATTAAATAAATAATAATTAATATTAAGGTAATTAAATGTTAAAATGTGAATTAATTAAACTAAATTATATATATGAAAATTTTAAATTTAAAACTTATTTATAATAAATTATTATCTACTAACTTATTTTATTATAGTTATTTTATTATATTTATTTAAATACTAATTTATAATAAAGTATTATTTATAAAATATTATTATTATTATATTATTCAAATTAATAAAACATGATATAATTTTAAAATAATATTTAATTAATAGAATATATATATATGAAAATTAAATGGAGTTAAGTCTTGTCCATCGTTTAAATAAATACACAAAATCAAATGTGAAAAACCGCAAACGCACAATGTCGAGTTTTATAGTAAAAGGAAGTAAGATGTCATTCCCACGAGGATTAATAATTACTAACACACTAATTACTACATTTGGAATGATGAATATTATTTAGACTAACAAAAAGATTAAATTAAATTAATTATAACAATTACTACGAAACTAAAATTTATACTATGTGATGAGGATAAATCTAATGATAACAGGCTTAGGGGGGTCGAATTCACTCTTGTTCACTATATTTGCCCACCGTTTTGACTTAATTAATCTTACCAAAATCTATTAGCCTAGGTTCTTATATAGTTTTATTCACTCTTGCCAAACCTTAACAAAACTATGTGATCAATAAACTTAACTAATATTCCTATTCAATCAAGTTTAATTAATCACTCATTGAGATCCAATCTAATTTGACTACCTAGTTGTTAACCATCTTCCAATGTATTAACTCCTAAGTTGTGTGTCCTTAATTCAGAAGTATATTTTTCTCCCTTTTTCAAGTACATAAAATATACATCTAAAGTCATTCAATTTAATGGCTAGTTAAAAAGAAAGCTTGAAGTGCAAAGAACATAAATAGAATTATGAATAAAACTTTATTAATCCAAAACACAATCCAAATATAGATCACAAGAGTTTCTTCTAGGCCTTAAGTATGAAAAGAATTAGCCACTCATGATTCTCAGTGAATTCACAAGAAGAACAGAAGATATGAACATTAGAATTCTGACGAAAAGAAATAAAAGCAGTAAACTCAATTCAAAAACTTCTGTCTCTTCAAACTAGTCTTTTGTCTCTCTTTCTCTTCAATTCTCTTGTGTTTTTCTTGGATTCTTTGTCAAATATGATGTTTTTCTCTCTTTCAAAGATGTTGGTGGCTGTCCTCCCCTAGCACGAAGCCCTAAGAGCTCTATTTATAATAAAAATTTTGAAGTTCGACTTAAACAGAAACTTCTCACTGCATCGGGCACTCGTGCTGATGCAACAAGAATTTACTTGCTATATTAGGAACTGGGCAAAAATTTTTCAGAAACTAGGTTCTGGGTCTCGTTGTATCATGGACATGCTCGCTACATCGAACTCTATCTTCACTGCATCGAGAGATATCTCGCTACATCATGGAAATAGACTTCCAGACTTCGCTGTATCATGAAATCAGTTTCCCAGAATCATGCTTTCTTCACAAAATTTTCTCTTGCAACCTACACACAATTAAACTTACAAAAACATAAAAATACACCACAATTCACATGGAAAATAACATTAACCAAGTAGAAATAACTTGATAAAAATCAAGTTATCAAACTCACCCAAACTTAGTATTTGTTAGTCCTGAGCAAACCACACAACTAAAAACACAACAAACACTCCAAAAATCATTTAAGCAAACTCAACTTCTGTCCAGTCCAAACCAAAATACACTAGTGTCCAAACCATTAATACCTGACTCCAAAGTTAAAGAGGTTTCATTGTGTAATTAGATATACATTAAGTTAAATAGATTAATCAACATAAATACCTCAGAATTCATTAAAAAGACTTATAATCAAGGACAGATACAACTTTTCGTAAACAAAATTCTCACCCAACTCTTTGATAAAGAAAAAAACTAATAACATTAAATTTATTTATGTATGTATAAATTTCTTCCTTTTTTATGATTAGATTCAAACTCTTCTTTAGGCTTTAATTCGATCTCAGTAAGCAAAAGTTATCACACCCGTGTGTGTACCTTAAGGGCATATTTGTAACTTCATCACATTTTCTGCTCATGATTTTGCATCCATCGTGCATATCAGTAGTTCGTTCGCTTATTTTGAGTGTATTTGAGTTTATGAGAAAGATATGGATTTTTTACCCTAAAATCATCTTCAATTGAGAACAAGTTATGTCATTTTTGTAGAGGTCGGAGAGAGCTTCGCATGTATATATTATGGGTTTCGAGCGGATAT
>JAVXUL010031378.1:0-11410 GCA_035590515.1 Trichilia minutiflora
GAGACCCCGAGTGTCTGGCTGTTTGGGTATCCGTCCACGCGCGCTGCTGGAGACTTCTGCCCCAACTGTGGGCTGGTTACGGGTACCTGTGGTAACGGGATCTCGACTGCTGGTCTCGGCGCTAACACCCGAGACGAGCAATCGGCATTGCTGTTGTCCCGACTATCTCTTCAAAACGGTGCCGTGTGATGAAGCATGCTGGATCCAAAGGCTTGTTAGGCCTTGGACAACGGGACTGTAGGTGAATCTGGGCCTATGAACTGGACCGCAGTAAAATCCCCAAACAAAAGCACTAAGTCAAGTCCACCTGCCCATTTTGTTGCCTAGAGTTTAATAAAAAATAAAGGCTAGAGAGTAGTTTGACTTAGAGTTGTTCAAAATATCCTGAATTTTTAGGTATTAATCTGAATTTAAAAATTTGATACTTAAAAAATTAAATTTCTATTTAATAAGGATCGGATTTAATCCTAAAGCTTAAATCTGATTTTAAATAGAATCAGAATTAATCTTACCAATTTTTTTGGTACTCAATTTTTATTTTGCATAAATATATTTTTTTTATTTGACCGTAATTTTTTTTTTCAAACCCAATTCATGAAACCCATCCCTTTTTCTCTAGACTCTCGGCTTCATCATTGCCATTGCTGTCTCCTTGTTGTCCTTCACCAATTATCGTTATTGTCGTCCAGCTGTTGCTCTTCCTTTGCCGCTAAGCGCTTGTTACACCAATAATTTTATATATTGGAGAGTATTTAAGAGAGAGAAAATATTAACCTTAAAGAGTTAGTACTTTTTGTAATAATATAAAAGCGAATATAAATATATTTTGATAATTTTTTAAAATATTAAAAAATATATATAAATATATATAATTTAATTTAATATAAATTATTTGAGTTATTAATAATAAAAATTATCAAATAACTGAAAAATATAATTTTAAAGTTAAATTATTAAATTTAAATTTAAAATATATTTAACTATTTTACCCTTGCTAGATTTTTATGTAATTTGCTTTATTTAACAGTTAAGTAAATAAGATCAAGTTCAATCATTAAATTATTAATATTTATAATATAAATATCTAATTAATTGAATAAAGAATTAAAGAAAAAATATATATACATTATTATTGATTTTTGAGAAGTGATAAGGATGTAAAATTTGTGACAAAAAACTCTCTCCCCCCCTTTCGTTCGACCAACACTTTAATATATGGTTGGTGTGAATTGTTTAGGTTCAAGCATTTTGACTCTAATTTTTATTGAATCCCTAACTTTAAAGTTGGCATAACCAAATCCAAGTTTAATTTCATGTATATTTTATATATATTATTTAATGGCATAAGATGCTTATATTCTTGAGATTCAAATATTTTTGCATGTCAATTAACTTAATAATCCTTTAACCTCTTGGGTTGTAGTGTTAGATTTCACTTCAAAATCTCTATTTTGACATTTCCTTGTTCATCTTTCCCCGCTTTCAACTTTTTTTCTTTGCCTTCGCATGACACAAGACTTCTTCATGTGATCATGCAAATGTTTCGTACCATCTATAGGCCGTGCAACCTACTTCATCTTATAATGTTTACACACTGCTTTTCTCTCCCCATTAACATCAACTTGTCAAAGTGTTCCCATACAAAACCGCCCTACAGTACTTGCAACTGTTAATTCAAGTCGATCATCTGATGCAGTTTCTCTGAAACAAAATAAAAATAACAATTAATGTTAAATATTAAACATTAGTTATTAAATAAAAAATAGCACATATTTACAGTATGTAATGCATAATTTCATATGCATACAAAGAAATTGGACCTATTAATTTTCTATATACTTTGTGTGAAAAAAGTGGGTGTTAAATAAATAATAGGAAAAAAATAAACAGAAGAAGAAGCCGTTTAAAGCAAAGGGTGAGCAACAGTTACTTTCTTCAAATTTTCCCATTCTATATATACACGCACAAATGTGAAACAAAGCATCAACGTATACACACACAATATTTATCATTCTAGTAAACTTCTTGTCACGGACCCATTCAAGCTTGTTGGATACAATAACATCTCCTTCATTCAATCAATTCCTGTCATTAATTCCAAAAAATTCATTCCATTAACCCATTCAATCCAAGTACAAATGTCCTAAACGATATCCGTTTTCATTGATGCACAAACCATTCAAACTTACTGTCTGTCACAGATACACGTTCAATATTAATCTTTCACAAGGTTTTCCACCAAATTCATTTAAAAATATACAAAAAAAAAAGTCAACACATATCAAATCCAAGCACAAAAAAAAATCCAACGAACAGTAGTGGGTTCGATTATTTGATTGAACAACCACCACTTTTGGTTTTTATAAAATAAAAAATCTTAGGCCGAATCACAAAGACAACAAGACTTGCCTCCTCTACATTCCAATGGTTGCCACTTTCCTTCCATTCAGAGATAAAATAAATTAAATAATATTCTTATATTAACCTTGAAAAAGAAAAGCAAATTTAGTTACTCGATGAAAAACTCACCCACTTCATAGACATGAAAGCTTTCTCCTATCACTTAATTAAAAATTTTGTACAATAATGTTGATATTCTAATACTCATCCCAATATTGAGATTAGAGGATTTAGTTTTCTCCATGTGGATATGACAGTAGACTATCTCTTTTGCTCAAGTGTAAATATTTATGTCAGACTATAATGTCAAGAAAAAAAACCATCCATCCAACCATAAAATTATTCTAAACTACCACATCCAACTTTCAAGCAACACATACAATTTAGAAACATGGCAGTGAAACTAGTTTCATCTTGAATAAATCAGAACAAAGAAAAAAAATATTTAACACGAAAGTACCAGACATAGTGACTGGGGTTTTCAAAATGTTTAATGAACTCGTTCAAATATTAAAAAAAAATGTAATGCTTTAGCAATTGTTATACAACGTTCACGTTAAGAATACGAAATCCCTTAAAAGAAAATTACGTTGGAACCCATTTTGTTCGAACCCGAAACCTAGGGTTTCTTTAAATGGGTTCAAACAAAGTTTAGCAGCGAAACATATATAACTCAGAGATGGAAAGTCACGGTATTTTGATATGTGTAACAGTGTATATGTGAAATATAACATAGGTAATGCTCACCAATTAGCTTTGAAAAGAGGAACGAACGATGCAACAGACCCGACTCCCTAAAAAGCTCAATTAAGTTCCAACTTCTTTTCTTTATCTTTTGTGTAGCTGCTTGCTTGCCTTTCGACGCGGAAAGAGATCTTTTCCTGGGTTGATCCTCCAGAGTTTCCGTGATAGTAGAAGTCAATTTCATGTCGTGAACTCCAGAAAGAAACTCAAGCACCTGACTATATAGTCTGTTAGGGCTGTTGGCTGTACTAAAAACGCTTCCATAATATATTATAATGCTGTAACTATTTGAAGGCACTTTTGGTGGTACTAATACACTTCCAAAATGCACCAATATTGTTCTTTCTATTTCTGATTCACAGTTTATGTTGGAAGTTGGAAGGATACTGTTTTTCTTTTTAATGTTCTAGTTGGCTTGTTATAATTCCTGCTTTCGTTAATTATTTTAGTGTATTTAGTTTGCTAAGTCATTTAGTTTCTTTCAGGGATTATACTTTGCTGTAAAGAATGTCGAATATATTACTTTTTGAGGATATTTTCGTGGTTGATAAACTGGACCCTGATGGCAAAAAGTTTGACAAGGGCATGATTTTGAGTTCTTATTGCTCATTTTTTTTATTAGTTCTGCTGTTCAGTGCTTTATTTGACAAGAACATAGGCTAAAACTCTGTTTTGCATTAAGATCATATTATAGACATGCAAATTTTGATGCTTGAGTTATGATATCACACAGTGCTAAAACTATGTATTCATTGACCTATATAGGATGAGATAATGAAAATCCTTGATTTTTCATCTGTAATTAATTTAAACTTACTATCATAATTTTTTTTTCTTTTTTTTTTTTAAACTTACAATTACAGTCTTAGTAAGCTGAGGAAAGTACTACATGTTCACCAGCTTTGCATTTTCTTTTACATTTCGTGCTTTCCACCTATATTTTCAACTGTCTCATGCTGGATGATGAATTCAAGGTTCTGCATTTGGGGAATTCTTTCAAAGGACCTGATTTTGAAGCATTTACAATTAAATAACATTACATCCATTTTCAGAAAGATACGTATATTTTGTTGAACTTATCTGAATAAAGCGGTTATGTAACATGCTGCGGATTTAAGCTCTCCTTGACCTGTATTTTGATAGTGTTGCAAATATGAAGTTATTTTGATTAATTATCTGTCAAAATTACTTACCTCAGCAGTAACACATCTTTGTAGTTTTTACTGGTAGTTTCTGTCAAGTGTTTAATGAAATGCTTACTTTTGATATGGTAATGTAGTTTCCAGCATTGCTGCAAGAAGTCAGAACTGCGACAAGCATATGCTGCTGGACGTGAACACAGAGATATATCCAATGCGTATAGGTGATAAGTTCACAATGACATTCGGTCACAAACTAAATTTGGATGGAACACCAGATACCGGCTATTATACTCAGGTAGTTTCGCTCCTTGGGGTTTTCTCATCAGGTATGAAATTGGTAATATATGTAGTGTTGAGTTCTTTGTTGGAAAAAATTCTGTGCTTACAGGTATCAATTAAATTAGCCAACTATTTTTTTGCTTTTAGTAGGAAATATCATATTTATGCAAAATATACAATTTTCTTGTTTTATTTGGTCGTCATAGATAGGCAATGGTTGCCAATGATGTAATGATTATATGGCCTCTAAAGACATTCAAGTGGTGAGATATCAGATAACCCCATGGACCATAGTATTAGTGAAACTCAAATGATATTTTGAAAACATTCTCATTTGTTACGGCTGTTATTCTACCCATATAATGAGTTTTGCTCCTATTTTTCCAGGGTGGAAGGAAGTCGCTTATAAGCATGAATGAATCATGCATGGGAAGCTATACAATATCACAGATGAAGCTTCTGGGAAATCACTGAAGCGCGTAATCCAATACCCAAACCATTCATTTTTCGTGTTTTATGTGCATTTGTGCTACATCTGTTCATTAGTTCCTGGTGCTCACTTAGTATATGATCTCTTAATTTTAATCGTGAAAGACTCGTACTAATTCTCTTTGCGAGTTCTTTTCCTTATTCAATGATTTTAGTGCATTTTCAGGGAAATATATGTTTCATGCGGTGGGCTTCTAATGATGCTGAACTGATGTCGCCCAGTTTGAGCTTGATCAGAGGCTCTTTCTCCTGACGAGAAAGTTGTAAACCCCTGATTTAGTAAAATCTCAAATGCCTCCTTTAACCTACCAAACTTCCTCTAGTTTGTTGTAATGAATTTGTGAAAGAATCATCCCTATGCGTGTGTGCGTAGACTAAACAAAACTTGTACGCTACATGTACACTTGATTTGGTAAAGTCTTGTGCTTTTTAACCGTACCTCTCTCTCTCTCTCTCTCTCTCTCTCTCTCTCTCTCTCTCTCTCTCTCTGTTGATAAGTCTATGCAGTGAAATTATCAACATCTTCGTCCCCATTAAACTGAACTTCAAAAACTACCAATAGTTGAATCTTGTCCCTAGATACCCTTCATAAGCACAACTTATTTGCATTTCTCACTTCCCTTTCTTAACGAATTATTCACTACTGTTTTGGTCAATCAAGGAAGCTGTATGCTGTCTGTTGTCTTCTCTGTTTCCTTACCCAAAACAAAACCAAATTCAATTGCCAATTTGGACTTTTGGTTAAGTTCTGGAAACATAGAAAATTGACCTTAACACTCTAACATGGACCGCAGTTTCACGTTCGTTAGAAGTGAAACCATTGACATTTTCACAATGAGACAACGTGGGCCAAGAGGGGCTATTGAAAATTGGAGATGTCACCCACAAAACCATTAATAAATTTTGGAGTGCATAGGAATTAATATCGCTACACATTCTTTTATTATTATTATTATTATTATTAATTTTTCAAAGTTGACTGAACTTAATGAAATTTGGTCAACTTCATCTTTATTTATTATTTATTATTGGAATTTATTTAGAAAGCTATTTTATTTAAAGTTATCTTATTTAAGAATTTATTTAGAAAATATGTTTTCTTAATTTTTTTGTTATATGATTCTTCTATATTTTAAGAAATTTATTTTATTAAGAATTTTTTATTATTAGTAGTTTACATAGTTTTTTATTATTAGAAATTTTAACTTGTATATATTTCTTATTTGTGGTTAATAAAAGAAGAATTCTCATTTCAAAATTTTTTAATTTTTACATCGTATTAGAGCTGGTTTGAGAGTCGATTAGGGTTAATTGTTTTTATGCAATGATGTGCCGTTGTTAAAGTGGTTATTGAGCATAACAATCAATCAATTTCTTTTTAGTTTTAGAACTCTTTTCTATTGTTACCGATCTCATTATATTTGCTGCTGTTGTTGATTGAACCACTTCGGTCATAGAAAGACAAAAAAAAGAAAATAAAGGACGTTTTATAAAAGCATGGAGCGTAAAACATTGCATTTGCTTCTTTTCTCTTTCTTTTTGTCTATGCCATTTCGGTCAAGACATTTTTCGACGATCAGCTAATTAGCCAAGTTATTAATGATGGTGATGAGGTAGGAAACCTCGACAGCTCCGAGCTCTAGGGTGCCAAGCATCACTTCTCGTTGTTCAAGAAGTCCGACAAATTGTACGCTTCGTTAAAGGAGCACAATTACAGGTTCAAGGTGTTTAAGGCGAACCTGACATGCGGGGCGTGTCACCAGAATATGGGTAATTCCCTGCCACTTGCCCAACATTTTCATAGAGGGATAACCAATTGTGAGGCCATTGAACGAATAAACAATAGGCGCAAGTTTATTTCAACTTTATATAATAAAAATCTTAGTCAAGATAAAAATATGCATCCTAGAATCAAATAACTGAATTCAATTCCATAAACCCAATACCCCTCACATAATAAAAATCTTGAAATATCAAAGTTTCTGTTAAAAAATTTCTTATTATCTCACCTATGAGAGGTATGAATTTAATAATTTTATGAGGGGAGTCATTATGCATGTTAATTGTACACATATCATATATATGTCTTAAACATACAAAATTTTTTAAATATATATTTTTCATACAAACATATTAATATTAAATAATTTAATATTTATAAATATTCATCCATCAAATGAGTAATATTTTCCATATCACTAACACACACACACACACACACACACACACACACATATATATATATATATATATGTATGTATGTATGTATGTATATATATGTATGTTGATAATAATTCTTTAATTATTAATCCATGTATAACCATTATACATTCAATTTGCTTGTACGAAGTTTTTCTTGTCATACAAGAATTTATTATACTAAGTTTGAGTTGGTTTTTCTTATCTTACAAGAATTGTTTATTTGTGTGTAAATTTAAAGATAAAGTCAAACTAATAACTTTGTTTTGCTTGTTTGAGGTTGTTTATTAACTGAACAACGTTAATTGATTAAATTTAAGCAAACTAATCACTGATCTTTTTAACTTATTATGTTGACATCATTAATGCATCGAACCAATTTTATTAACAATAATTACTAATATTGATTAACAAATCAAATTTGTCTATAACCATGCCTAATGTTTTATTCTACCTATATACATTTCTACATATATTTATATAGTTAAACATACATTAACATGTATTAAAGCATATACAAATTATATATAACAAATGCATGCATATACAACAAATATATATGCATACATTTAGTCAAATGTATGAATATTTATATATATCAAATATATATTTTAATGCATTTAATAAAATTAAATACATAACAAAATATTATGGCACATATATCATTCAAACTGTAATATTTGAACTCAAAACTGTCAACAATATTATTTATTTTGGCTCAATTCATGGGGTCTCACGACTTTATTCTTAGTAATAGGCCTAAACCCATCCCAAAATACCTAGCTTGTTGACAACTTGATTCCAACTCTACATATATAACCCAACAACTTCTTCTTCCATTCTAATGTGGAAATCCTCCTGCCTCTACAGTCATCCTAAAGCTTGGGAAGAGCCGCTCCTTACTCAAACTTTGTCCCGGTGTCACTCCCTACCTTCTAAGATAAGGATGTTACAAGCTCACCAACTTCTACTGGCTCGTTCTCTAGCCCACAATCATATTGAAAAAAAGTTAGTTCTGATATCATATTGTAATATCTGACCTAAAACTGTCAATAATATTGTTTGCTTTGATCCAACCCATGAGGTCTCATGACTTTATTCTTGGTAATGGGTATAAACTCATTCCAAAAGATCTTATTGACAACTTGGTTCCAACTTCATATATATAGTCTAACAACTTTTTCTTCCATTTCGATGTGTGATTCCTCTTGTCTCTACAGTCATCTTGAAGCCTATCAGAAGTAGTTCCTTACTCAGACCTTTGCCCGAACCAATCATATGAATCCACATTTAACTATTAAATATTTATACATATTATCATAACCCAATTTTGGGCTATGGATTTGGGTAAATTAGATAAATTATCAAATTAAACTTACGAAAATTAATAAGGACCGAATTTTGTAATTGTGAAGTTGAATTTCACAGTTATAAGGACTTAAATGTCAAGATTGGCCATATCAAAATGGGAAATAAATCGATTCTGCCAATAGAATTCTGGTTGCAAAAGAAGAGTTAATAATTCTTTCTCCAATTTAGAAGCTAATTATCTGAAATTTTCATTACAGAAGGAAAGTTAATAAGTTTGCTTCATACCATGTAATGCTATAGAAGAAAGAAAGATCATTCATGCATTAGTAAAGGAAAGCAACGATCGCTTCCATAATTACAACCATCAAAGAAGACAAATTGAAGATTCCTTTTATAATGGTGAAATGTTTAAAAAGGAATTGAAGATTATAATGGTCTAGCAATATGGGATATTTTCTTCCAATCAATAAAAGCAAAGATTGATGATCATTTTTAATTTATGGAAAGAATCGGACAAAAGAAGGAAACAATCAAGGATTTTTCTTTTTTTCCTTTGATTGTTTTGTCTATATAAAGAAGAGCCTTCCCCGAATAAAGAAGGAGAGGAGGATTCTGAGCTCAAAAATTGCAAAACAGTAATAGGTTAAAGCCTCTTTAGCAGCCACCAAAACTCTACCCCAGCAGCACCTACAACCAACCGTAAAAAGCTCATAACAGCAGCTCACTCATAAAGAAACAGGAAGAATGCATGGGACGGGAAGCAAACCAGTCTTCGTCAAGAGCAGGTTTGATCCTCTCGGTCCCTTTGAAATAATGGATTGCGTTGTGTATAGTTTCATATTTCCACATGTGTGGGTGGTTCGTTGCTTTGTTCTTCTCTCCCCTCTCTTTAATTTTATTTATTTTACACGTCTGCTTGCATGATTTGAACATTAAAAAAATTGGGAAAAGTGATATACTATACAGAGAAGCAAAAGAACGGTGAAATGCTCAAGAAAACAAAAGTCATCATCGTTACCACCAGTCCATCCACCATCATAAAACCATCATTACCAATCCATCACCCATCACCAAAACCGTCATTAATAAATGGAAGCCAAGAGAAACTAAACCCGAGGAGGAAATTGAATCAAAACAATTCGAATTTAATTTTTTTAATATTTTTTTTCTACTTTTTATTATTTGGTGTAAATTTTAAGAATGTTTTCAAATTAATTCAGGCTTAAATCATTTTATTTATGAACTAAGGTTAGTCTTTTAATAGATTATCAATCAAACACAATTAGAATTCAACTTTAAGATGTTTATAGATTGGGTTTAATAGGTCTAAATCATCATCATCATTATCATAGTCATCATCATCATCATCGTAATAATAATAATAATAATAATAATAATAATAATAATAATAATAATAATAATAATAATAATAACTTATAAATATATATATCAATTTTTTTTCTTGTGCTCACTTTTTTTTTAAATTAAAAAAATTATTAAAATTTCAATAGTTCAAAATATGAAGACGAGCTGAACACCTCGTTTACTTTCTCTTTTCTTATCAAAATCTTAATTAAATTATAAATTTATTTTTTTAAATCTAATAAATAATAAACACCAAGATACGTCAAGCACCCTATTAACTCTCCATCTCTTTATCAAAATCCTAAATAAATTAGAAATTTTTTTTAAAACTTAATAATTAATAAATACTAAGATTAACCGAACACCTTATTGACTCTCTCTTTTTTGATTAAAATCCTAATTAAATTAGAATTTTTTTTCAAAATTTAATAAATAATAAACATCAAGATGAGGTTAGCACCATGTTGACTTTCCTTCTCTTGATCAAAATCCTAATAAAATAAAAAAATTTCTTTGAAATATTTGGTAAATCACAAAGATCAAGACGAACTAAACACCTTCCTGACTTTTTCTCTATTGGTCAAAATCTTAATAAAATTTAAAAAATTATTTAAAATTTTTAATAAATTACAAATACCAAGATGGATCGAGCACCTTATCGACTCTCCCTTTCTTGATCAAAATTCTAATAAAATTAAGAAAATTCTCTGAAATTTTTAATAAATTATAAACACCACGCTGGGTTAAGCACATTTTTGACTCTTTCTCTCTTGAACAAAATTATAATTAAATTAGAAAAATTCTTCAAAAGGCCTTAAAAAATAATAAACAGTAAGACGGATCAAACACCCTGTTGATTCTCCCTCTCTTGGTCAAGATCCTAATTAAATTAAAATTTTTTCTAATAATCTAAATAATTAACCAATACCAAGACGGACCAAATGTCTTGTTTATTCTCCATCTCTTGATTAAAATTTATATTATTTTTATAATTAATAAATAACAAAGAATAAGATTAAAATATTTTTTAGTAATTGTTTAATGAAAGTTATGGATGTCTAACACCTTCCCCATACTTAAAATACTCAGTGAGTTATCCCACCATTATTTGGGTAGGTGACGAGTCCAAAAATCATCTACCTTTAGATGACATCAATAGTTTGGCGACTCTACTAGGAACTTTTAATAATTTAAAGGGATTAAATCATTAGAAAATTATTTGATCTTGATTGATTTATATTGTTTGGTTATTTACTTTCTTAATGCTAACTTTATATTCGCACATAGCAAGGTGTGAAACCCGTCCCTTAGCATTATGGGTATAATAATAAATCCCTTAAGAGTGTTCATGCATGTCTTCGTGGTTAGATTATGCACGAGAGGGTATAGAACATGATGGATATGTCTTGAATAAGATTATGGTGTTGGATTTGAGCTTTTAGTAAAGATCTAGATTTTTGACCCCAAAATCATCTCCAATT